>JAYMSR010000740.1:0-12451 GCA_036897825.1 Plantago rigida | reverse complement strand
CAACTAATTATATGTTTTTTATTTTTGTCACTATGATCTATGCTACAAGTAATATGTCATTTATTATAATCATATGTTATCTGTTATAAAACTATGTTCTTTGAATCGATATCTATAAAATACATCGATGCTGCTTTCCATGGAAAACTGACTCTTCTCAAACGTAAGGGCTTTAACTTTCTACCTAGTTTATGCAATTCAGCAAACAACTTCGTTTTGTTACTTTGTGTGTGTTTGATTTATTTTCTCTGCGTTTTAGAGCTAGCGAGTGAATAGAGGACATTTGAAACGGTGACGGATCACAACGGGACAAACGCGCTTCATTTTGCTGCTAATGGAGGACAGAATGATGTATGTGGTTATCTGGTTAATGAAGTGAAGGTCGATCTCAGTTTGAAAGATGTGATTAATGGTAACCTCATTTTTCTTTTTGCTGATTTGAACTAGTGTTTTGGTTGGATGAGATTTGTAATTATTAATATATTTGACAGGTTCTACTGCTCTGCATCACGCGGTTGAGGCTGGACGATTGTCCACTGTTGATTATCTTATTGATATTGGTGCTGAACTGATGTTGAGTTGGGTGATCAGGATGGATATACTGCCTTGCACTTAGCTACTGCTAATGGTCCGTTCTCTGTTTCTCTTCTGAGATATTGTATTATTGGTGTATAGTTAGACATGTATTTTCGGTTCGATTTCATATTGATATGGCCTTTGAATACTATTGTCAAATGGCTGAATTTTCGTTCTGTTTTGAAATGCTTTAGTATTGACAATGGGGTAATAGAGATAGAAATTGGAATAGCTTGTAATAGAAGAAATTGCAAACTAAATTAGTACTACACTTTTTAGAAGGTAATAGAGATAGAAATTGGAATAGCTTGGTAGAGTAGGGATTGCTACAAGTAAGTAACCATGATAAATTCTACAAGAATTTCTACTCTATTTTCTAGTTTGAAGTATTTGGAGGCCAACTGAATAGGATCCAGTCTTTTTTTTATTTTCATGTAGATGGCATTTTGTATAATCGAATAATTTTTTTCCATTTTTATACGTCTTGTGCATTCCTTTGTCAGTTTATACGTCCTGTGCATTCCTTTGTCAATTGCTCATTATAGTGTGTTATTTGATATTATCAGGAAATCTGGAAATTATGGAACTCTTAATCTCAAGGGGTGCAGATATAGAGTCGATATCAAAATCTGATACCCCTTTACATTTAGCTGCATGCGGTGGAAAAGCTGAAGCTCTTAAGTTTTGTTGGATAATAAAGCAGATGTAAGTTCTTTCTCCTATTATATGCATGTGGTCACATGTGTATCTTTGGTTTTATTAGTATAGTTACTGTATCAAGTGTGGGCATATGTATTTTGGTTTATATTCTTAACAATTTATGATGTTTTTTGTGATGCAGCCGAATTCAATTGGACCTAATGGTATCACTCCACTTTTTTTGTCAATAACGGCTAAGTCGCTCCAGTGTGTAAAGCTCTTGATAGAAGTATTGTCGCTTGTTCCTCCATTTGTATATTTCAGATATTTGATCCAATGTGGTTTTTGCAATTACAATTATTTCTTAGTTGAGCAATCTAAAAGAAATCTTGAATACACACAGGCAGGAGCTGACCCAAAACACGGGGCAGTCCTTGATTTGTGTGGCTATGTGAGAGTCTATATTTCTCCTTCTTCATAGAGCCGGAACTTGATTTATGATAGCATGACTTTGTTCAAATCATAGTTCTTGCTTATGCATGTAATTTCGACCTCGACAAATGACTTGATCAATTAACTGAGTTTTTATTATGCATGTGTTTCTCCTTTATGCACTTCCAAAAAAATATTACCTAGAAATGGAAGGCCTTGGAGACCGATTTTGAATAACTTCATCTATGGTTCGACGAAAGAAGGCCAAATTTAGACAGAATGTTTCAAGAATGGAATATACTTCCCTAGTAAGCAAAGAAGGGGGGAGGGCGTTCGTAAAGGATAACGCGATCCATGTTTCGCTTCAGTGTCATAAATAAGGTCATGTAGGTCACTCTAAGAGAGAGTAAGACTTTCTAAAACAGTAGTACCATTTACTAACCCAAATCTTAGTGACCAGGTCCTGTGCTGCTGGATCTCCTCAACTTGTTATATTAGAAGATTTGTTATCTCAAATTCTAGCTTGTGTATGTACAAGATTTTGTTTTAAGGATTGGAACATGAAAAGACCACTACACTGAACTGTCCTGCTACTATTTTTTTAGCTTGTTCATCATGTAATCCTTGCTCAACTTGAGTTCTGGAAATTAATTCTGTTTTAGGTTTTGAGCTGTCAATTGATTCATGTTGCTAATCCATATGGTCGCTTGTCATATTTAGGCAGCAGAATTAGGCGTTGGCACTCCATGTTGTGGAAGCTCTGAACAATATAAAGAAAAAGGAAGATGTGCGTTCGGTAAAAAGAATTACCAGCAAGCAGTAGCTTGGTTCACTAAGGTAAAGTGTAACGGTTATCTGACATCAACTTCATAATATTGTGTGCTATTCCAGGATATCTACTAGTATTAGGGAAAGGGGAATGCAATCACAAATGAAATTTTCAATGATAAACTCAGTGATTTGGTATTTTATTTTCCCGTTTCCTGATATATATATAAAATATCTATTGCACTTTTTGTATTCATGTACTACTATCAAAAGAACTACTTTTCTTATGGCGCAGGGGATAGCTTCAGATCCTAGTGATGTGACGTTGTTCTCGAATCGGAGCCTTTGTTGGATCCGGCTAAGTAAACCGGACAAACCTTTAGATGATGCTTTGTCATGTGTTGAACTGAAGCCTACTTGGCATAAAGCACACTACCGGGAAGGTGCAGCATATAAATTACTTCAGGTAAGGACTCACTTTGCCTTGGTTACCTGTTTATTTATCGTTTTAGTGCTTCATGAGAATGATTTATTTCACATTTACTACATTTTCACTTGATAAATTTTTGGAAATCATGCAGAATTATGAGAAAGCAGCGCAAGCATTTGAAAAGGCTTTGCAGTTGGAACCTGAGAATCAGGAAATCTTAAGAGAACTCCAGTAAGTACTTCTTCATATCCTATCAATTGAATATGTTTGTGGTTTTATTGAGTTTCTAAACATCAAGTGAATGTACACTACTATATTTTCATCAATGAGATAGATCATAGATACCTAATGGCTCTTAATTTGTTTTGTTCTTGTTACGAGTGCAAAAGTTCCCAATTAGTAATACTTTATCTTGTTCATGTGGACAGTGAAGTACAGGAGATGATTCTTGGTGTCATCTGAAGACAAGAGCATGGCTATTGGAAAGTGTGGAATGTAACGAATCTCTAGTAACATTTCGAATTGTAACTGATAACTTTCAACTCGGTTGCTGTGTTGATTTTGGTTGTTGAAAGACATGGTTGTTTAGATCTCTATGGTTTAGTTGGGGCTCCCAAATTAATAGTCTACTGGATGAATTATGTCCAAGATTACAAGATTCATGTTCTGTATGTCTACCGGATGGTTTATGCATTGAAAGTTTGAAGTCTTGGACACATGGTCAAAGGAGCTTATATCTATCTTTCTGAATTTATGTAACCTTCATGTTACAATAGTGAACTTTCTGGTTATAAAAAAAGTTGATGTTATACACACCTATATATAATTGGCAATAGAAATATAAGTTGTATATAGGTACTAATCATTTTTTGTGTAAAGAGAATTTTAAAATTCAACTACCCTCAGGAATTGAAGTGTAAAACTTTTTTCCGCACGGAATTAAAAGCATACATAACTTAGAAGGCCAACAAAGAGTTTACATAGATAAGAGGGGTATTATGCCATGGAGAGCCAAACGACAAAGTCGGAAAAACACCGTAAATAAATGCCAAACGACGAGCAAAGTAAGAGAGAATCTCTACTCAAAGACTAAAAAACTGCTACATCTTGACAAACACCAAAACACAACCAACGAGTATCGAACATCAATCAAAATGTCCAGCCCCAAAATCAACAAGAAACAGGGGTAGCTCTAAATTCTTTCACATGGATCCGGGAAACCCTGTGACCAATATATCAGATCAGAACCGTGCAGCAAATGGGCTCGAGGACGGAAGTCTTACTGCATTGATTCTAACTCAAGACACCAGCTGCTTCAAGAAAAAAGCAATTAAGCATAGCAACCTGAGCAAAGTAAATAGCCAAAACACTTGAACATTTCAATTTGAAGTGCAAATTGTATCTACCAAAGATGAGGTTTTTTCCCTATTCATCACCATATCAAAATGAGAGAGTTACTCAATCAGTAGACACATTACTCTAAAACAAGTTAAAACTTCAGCAGCAGGCAGGCAGCAGCTTGTTTTATTACTTACAAAAACCAGACTTAGATCATACTATATTTCGTCAGCCAGGTCATCCAAATGACAGTGGGGCGAAAAGTTCCCCCTGAAGCGATTTACATTATCACCAATCCTAGGATATCTACTAAACCCAACACCCGGAAACAGATCATAATCTCCGCCTATAACACCAGGAAACTGAAACTGAAAGGGTCGCATGCCGCCATATCTTATCCCTCTTCTTTCATCTAAATAACTCCCTTGCCTCCTGGTAGTGTGCCTCCTATTAACATACCTCCTCATCTCCCAGCTCCTAACAAAAGCCTTTTTCCAACTCTCTTGCTTCTCTTTCACATTCTTACCAAATTCCTCTTCATACTTCAGCTTCCACAGCTCATCATTCGATGCTAGATACCTCAACTCCGAACAACCACAGCTAAGTTTCACAATTTCCACACCAGACGACAACTCCATGATCTTCAACTTTAGATCAGTTGGAAGGCGCATAAAGCACGGAGGGAGGTTCAAACCAGCCTTCTCACATATGTCAATCAACAATGGTAACACAATCTTATCCTTCACGGTTCGCCAAAACTCAAATACCTCTTTCCCTACAGATACACCAACACCATCTCCCATCGAAACACTACCCTCTACACCACAATTTGACCATACCACATTCAATAAAGGGACTAACTGATCCTCATTCAGTACAACCGAACGCGTGCTACTCTTCCCTAATCCACCACCACTTAGTGATCCATACACATTCATAAATTTCCCTAAACTCTGAAATTTCAGCACCACTGTCTGAATTGTCTCACCAGTAGCAATTTCCAGTAGAGTGTAATGCAGAGTCAGAGAAAACATACGCGGCCACTCACCCCGGTAGCTAAACCCATGAATCACCGTATTCGAATTCGAATTAAAGCCTGCAAAACCCGACTCCAGCAAAACCGCATGTACAGCAATTACAATCAGCTTGTGATCATTGCCATTATCATTTCCCAATTCCTCCACGAACACTTTCCTCAAAAATCCAGGCACTGATAACGACTTATCATCAATAGAATCGGCTAAAAGCTCATAACCTTCATCAACATTAGCAACCTCTCCATCCACTTCCATATACCCACATGCTTCCTCTTTTCTTTTATGTGCAACTGAAGAGCCGGAATTACTCGATTCTACATCGACAGCCGTTTCCTCGATTTTCGAGCTGCTCGAACACTCCGGATTGCGCAAAACTGAATCCGGAGCAGCATCCAGTTTCATAGGAAGGGAATTCTGCAAACTCAACCCAGGTTGAAGATCGAGGGAGTAGAAGATGAGGTCTCCTCCGGTAATTCCGATGGATTGAAGCGATTGGCCGGGCGGTTCCGATTGAAGCTCATCTTTCCGATTGAGAGAGAGGCGGATGGAAGCTGGAGAAGGGGAATTGGGTAGGGATTGAGATAGGATTTGCTTGAGCTCTACGAGAGAGGATGAATTGGGGCTTCGATTTTGAGGGTTTCTTTGGATTCGGAGGATCTCAATCTGAGTTTCATGGCTTTCTTGGACGAAAGGAAATTGGGAATTAGGGATTTGGTGTCGTTTGGTTTATCCACAAGAATTAGTATATATAGGGCCGGCCTGTATGATGAAAAGGACTTGTAAAATAAGTTGAGAGAGCGGCCCGGAAAGAAACATTTTCACGATTCTATAAACCTAAAAACCCTCTCAAAATTTGACGGACCGCTTAGCTTATGAAAATGTAATGGATAGTTGATAGGTTGGATAGTAACTTTATTTAGATTTACGATTATGGTAAGAGATTAAGAGTGGCCTCGTAACATTATCATTTTTTGATCAATAAACCTAAAAACCACCTGAGATTATGACAGGCAACTTATAAGTTGAATAGTGGTAATTCGTGAAACTTAAATAACAGACCATTTTAAGTTTTATGCGACGTGTGCAATAATAGTGAAAGGTGGACCGTTGATGGATATAATTTAGTACTAGTGTGTTTGAGTTGGAATAATTTACAGATGGATTCGTAATCCAAACTTTTATTTCTCATTTCGGTTTCTCTCGCGACTCTTTTCGTATTCATTTCTTCGAATTATCTTCCCATCTTGACATTTATTTTCAATGTCTCTTTATGGAGCGCTACTTTAGATTTTAGTAGGTTGTTTGTTCATCACTATCACTATATGCTTTCACCTGCAACAGTAATTCCCAACTTGAAAAATCTACTAGTGGTAGTTTTATACTTGGATAGCCTACTGAATTCTTGAGACCATTTCTCAAATCCCGGGCTACCTGAGACCAGTGCAGTTTGGAATCTACCTACTGGAACAAACGCTTCGACAACTTTAAACGAAGAAACCCGGCTGCTGCCAAGTTTGGGAATTGCAATTGATGATAGTTCTAAGTTCTGACTTCGTGCACAGTCAAATCATGGTGAATTAATGTTGTTCCAAAATCATGAAATAGTAGGTGTACATGCAGCTCGTGAAGCTGTTCTCTTGGCCATGGAATCCGAACAAATAAACGAAGGTGATTGTCCCACCCTGGTCCGTCAGGGTGGTATGCCTTATAAGTTTTACACATGTTGGTAGTAACAACGGTACCAAGGTAAAAGAACAAGAATAAGCTCGAAACATTCTGGAACTGAAATATCATCAGCCAACAATTTGCTGTATTACTCTAGCCGATGCTATAAATAATAAGTTACTGATGAACCAACTACAATTCTCAAAAGAAAGAACCGAACCAACTACGCACCAAGTAATAATTCTAGGAGTTTGCATAAGGTCTAAAGGAAGGCAAAGGCAAAGTGGTGCAAAACTTACAAAGGCGTCTGATCGAACTCTGCGACTACCTCTGTCTCGTATCCAAGTTACCCCTGCACTTTTTAGACAGTCATGATAACTAATACCCGTGCAAATTACTAAACAAAATATAAAGCTAAATCAGCCCCCAATAATGGCTAAATTCAAGCCAGATTTTGTGGAGGTCTGCTTTTGAGCATTGAAACAGATACATTACTACATCTAATAATAAAGCTAGGATCACAACAGTTACCCCAAGCCCCTATAAGATTGGAAACGGGTAACTGAGTTCAAAATTACGTTCTATATATAATTGTAGTATTAATAATGTGATATAAAGAAGAAGAAAAACAAAAGGATGAAAATATAAACCCATAAACGGAAACAAAAGGATGAAAATATAAACCCATAAACGGCTTCATCCATAGTCTGCGTTCATAATGCATAAAAGAAAGAAATTGGAAATTACTTCACGTCTTAACGTCCACTCTGACTATCTGACACTACAACTGCAATGTCGATCGAGAGCATAGAATTAAACCTCTTCTGCAAAACCTAATCACATGTTATTTTGCGAGCATAGCCCAAAAACATCACATACTCTTTTGCAGATGCACCAACTGTGGTGATTATTCTGTCTGTACCAGCTGTTTGGAGCCATAGTTCAAGTAGATTATTGAGTGATAGTGAAGGGAGGACCGACTGTCCCATGCATTTTACATCAACCTACAAAATAACCCGCATAAAGTATAATACAAGCATGCAATAAGCTGCATTTCAGGATCAAACTAATAAATATAAAATCTTCCATGATTATTTTGAAACAGTTCCACTCCATCAAAAAAATGATAGTTTTCAAAAAGTTTCAAGTGAATTAATGAGCCTCAACATTAAGTTTTAAATTCATTTCTTTTTTAATAGCAAAGACCATTTTTATTACTACTTTACAAGAGTACAAGAGCAGATAATAATATAAAGCATTGTGTAGTTCAATCCAGAAAATAAGGTAATCGCACCAAATAGAAGTATAGAACTTCTAGCACACAAGTTAGAAAGTATATTCATCACTTGTATATTTGTAACAGTAATTTAGATCGATTGGATGTCCGCATGCAGTATTCAGAAAGAAGAATGTGGTTACCTCGTTTTCAGACTTAAGATCTAACTTCGCCTTGACGTATTTCTGAATAAAAGAAACTGGAACACTTCCATCCCTGCAAAGAAGAAAGGATACTTCTTAGCCAACACGGTAGACAAGATGATTCTTGTCTGCAAACTGTATTATACTTTCTAATGGAGGTATTGTATTGGTAAGCAAACTCTTAACTTCCTTGCAGGGTGCTACATACAATATATCAACAATCTTGTAAGGATGTGAACTATTTATTTTTCATTTCCTTTTATTGTGTAAGTTACAGGAGTAGAAGGAAAGGGATGATAGCAGATCACATACAAAATAAGAAAAGTTTCACACTTTTAGCTCTAATCACTCCAGACCTACATATGGATGTGCTTCAAAATAAGAATCACATAAAGCATGTCTAACTCTGGACAAGTTTTGCAATTGAGTGTATAACATATCAGGCCAACGATCGAGTTATAAGTGTCTTGGAATAATAATAAATTCACAATGATGAAACCATCAAACTAAGATATTCATCTAAAATGGAGCTTGAATTCAGTATCAAAAGCAATGATAAAGGTGCATTGAGACTTGGGGCAACTAATGTCAAAGTGGCATCAGATCGAGAAGAATTTTCCTCAAAAGCCTCAGCAGTCAGTAAACAATACTCCTACAGGTTTACTATATTTTCTGGACAAATGAAGCAACTTGTACAATTCCAAATGTAGCCTGTACGTGGTTATCATGACTAAAAGGACATTTTGTCAGATAAACAGAAAAAATGCCTAGGTCTTCTACCACTTGGTAATCCAAACATTCAATTCTCAAAAAGAAAAGAGCACGACAAGTAAAAGGTTAATATTGTGGACAAGAGTACGAAAAGCGAGCTCTCTTAACGGAATCTGGTTCGTGCATGTCCAGTCGCATTCGCTTTTCCGGATACGCAAAACAAATACAGAAAAAAATAAGAGCCTTTAATATTTAGGATATACTATTAATTACTCTTTGGTATGAAATAATCCTTTCCTATTGTAGGTCCAAAAGGAAATAGTTCCCTACTCCTATAATTTTTTTCTCTTATGAGTTCTAGGTCAAGTGGCAGAAATTGCTACTTTATGAAATGTATTTAAGTCTTTATATTCAGAAATTTCCTTGAGTTGTTAGCAATTACTGATGCTATATTCTTAGGCTCTTGCTCGAATTGAGTTTGAGAGTTTTATATGCTTTCAACAAAATAATAGAAATATAATATTTTTGCAACCCCAACTTTTTTTCCTTCACTTTGTTCAGGTTCTTCTGTCCATATCCTTCTCCGCAAATACATAGAATTGCAGTGACCAACTCAGTAAGATGAGCTTTCTTGTTAAGAACTAAATCACCTCACTGTACATAATGAGCCACTAGAAAGAATACAGGTGAATGACTTACTTAATTCTTATATAATTAGCAGAGATCTGTGGCAATGATGGACCACCTGCTTCCCTGCAAGTGTAACAGCAGAAGTTAGAGAAAGCAGAGCAGTATAGAAAACAGTAATAACCATGCGTGCCTATAGTGAATATCTAAGACTGAAGGATAGCTCTAATTAACGTACTGTTCGTCCGAGGCTACCAGCGAGAACCAAATTGGAGAATTTCTTCGTTCAAGTCTGGCACTGGAAGCATCAAGCACAGTCTGGGGTAAATTCCCAACATTCTGTGCCTTTGGACGGGCTCTCCGCGCTTTTTTAGGCTTCTCAGTCTCACAAGGGACGCCGTCACTCGCATTTCTGTCGTCTACTTTTGATTTAAACCTGTTCTCCTTGGATTTGGATTTACTGAGATGCCCCTCATCATCATGGGAATACAGATCATCTGGTTTGGCAACAGATCCTGGAGAGCCAAACTTTGGCTTGCTTCTGTTTGCTGCTTCCACCAAACAATTTAAAGGTTTCCAGAGGTCAACTTTCCCTTCCCAAGTATTAGAACCATCTCTTCTTTTATCAGGATTAGTGTGGTTCGATGGCTCAGTGGCGGTAGAGTTCTGCAACAAAGATAACAGTGAGCGTGCAAGTGTTAAAATGAAGCCCATTTATGAAGTTTCAGAAGTATCTATACCTGCCGCATGTTCTGAGTATATTTGTTTGGGGTATCTTGGGAGCTAGAGCTCTCATTCTGGTCTTCAGTCGAGTCATCATCTTTTTTGAAAGGTTTTTCGATGGTAAAGCCCCGTGATGCTTTTCTAGCATTAAGCCTTGACCTTCTTCCAGTCATTCCACTCTGAGCTGAGACTCTCGGAGTGCTAACCACCAATGAAGATAGAGATCGCTCCTTTCTCTTTGGAGGTAATGGAGCAGGTGCCACAGCTTCTTGTTCTGGGGCTTTCACATTTACTCTCTTTGAAGGAAATATTTTAGCTCTTACATCTTGCAAATTATGGTCTGCCCTGAAAAAATATACCATAACATTGGAAAAGAGTGCTTACTTATTCCCTTCAAATTATTCACAAACAATTAAGCTAAGATCTACAAAGTATAAATCAACAGCCATGTATGCATTTTCTTATTGCAAGTGCAAGCATAGGTTACACATCTTCAATCCAACCCAGGAAATAAGTGACAAGGCCCAAACATGACAACACAGAAGCTACAAGACTGACCTCAGTTTCTCCAAAGGAGAAGGTCCCAGGTCAATGTTGCACACTGGACAACATTCCATTTCATCATCAGAAAGCTTCTGATATATGCATTTCCTGCAGACTGGAACATCCGGAAAAATAGTGCCAAATGTTATAACAGAATGAGAATCGGGAACAGCGCCATCGTGATGTAAGCACACATGTCATTTGAATGTTTCTCCAATTGGAAAATTCCCCCCTCCCCCCCAAAAAAACTCCAATCTGAGCTCCTAGCCTGTCTAAAACCCATCATCCCATTTCCACGATCTCCATCAATCACGCGAAACAAACAACTTCTAAACCTGAGTTTTCTAATTCAACTCAATCTCTTAATAATTGATTAATCAAAAGCCCAAGGAGATCAGATTACAACTTCCCAAACAAACATCATAATCATCACATACCATAAATATCACTAAATCAATCACTAAACCATTCCCAACATCAGCTTGAGCTTACGAAGACCAAACCATCACACTACCGAAAGTCAACCAAATGCAACAGCAATAACAAGTTACGTACACCCAGACTATAAAACAATCAATTAAACAACCAATTAAGCAACAAAATCAGCTCAAACTGAAAACAAACAACAAATTCCAGCTAAATCGGCAAAACGACGAGCACTCACACGTATGCAAACACTCAATAATCGTAGTAGCATCACGGAACAGCCTCTCGCAGATTGGGCATGTCATGCATGCCGAGACGCTCTCACGCTTCACCTTGGCAACCTGATGCGACATCGTTTCAAGCGTTAATCCGAGCCAATTGGACTCAATTTACGCGGTGCATGTCTGGTGGGGTCTGAGATTTACGTCCATGGAATTATCCCCTTTGCTCAATCTGCATTGAAGTAAATCAAAATCCAAAGCTATTAGCAGAAGAAACAAGCATTTGGCACACATAGCATGTTAATTGGAAACTCATAGAAGCGAGATTGTATGGCACAGACCTGTGAATCTGGTGAAGAAGGCGATGAATTGAATTGAGGGGGAAAGGAAGCGGCGTGTTGCAGTGGTTGATCTGTTCTGTGTGTGAGTTTTGTGTCAAGGGGTTTGGGTGTCGAAATCGAGTAAGATGAGAGAGAGCTAGAGAGAGAGAGAGAGAGGGGCTTTATTGATATGATGTTTGGTGGTGGTGTTAATGTTATGCTCCAAACACATGAAATCACTGGACTCGAACACGAACAGTAGCAGTAGTAGTAACTTTTTTTAACTCTTCTTTTGGATGGTATGGTCAAAATCAAATAGTAGTAGGTAGATTAGAAAGGAATTTTGACTGGTATTTTATTTTACAAAAGTTTTGATTATTAGGTGGAGATTTGGGTTTCGAATCTCTTGATCAGTAGTTTATCATGGATCTATTTAGTCTATGTTTAGTATAATATTATCATCTCGATGAGTTTATTTTCATAAAAAATAATCATGTTATGTGAACGTATAGCTGGTAGCTAATAAATTATTGTATAGTACTTGAGTGTGTTGTATGATAATTTATGAAGTTATAT
>JAYMSR010000739.1:0-12454 GCA_036897825.1 Plantago rigida | reverse complement strand
GGTCCATTATACTTTAATTATCATGTGAAATCATGTGAAAACCTTTATGTTTATCCATGGAACCTTGTAGAAAGAGATTCTTTACCTAGAAAGAATTTGGTTTAGATGTAGGATATCCATCCAGAAGTTTTCGCGCCCCCAAATAATCCGATTTTTCCCGCGGCGATAAGGGGCTAAAAGATAGACTACAACTGAGATCACCAAAAAAATCTGTTTTCCACAAGCCGATAGGGAAATCACCATAATTCTTAATTGGCTTTCAATTCGGTTGGTTCTCATTAATCTCGCTGTATCTCGGCCGAACCGGACGAAATCCTTATGTTTCGTTATTCCATTTCGGTTCAGATTTCTTTGGGAGGAAATTGAGGAAAGTACTTTGAAATATGGCAACAAAGATTGAGTTTTGAAAATTGATGGATCTACAGCTGTGGAAAACTGAAAACGAGGAGAAATTCTCTTACACATCATACGAAAAACTGAGAAAGAGGAAGATTCCTCAACCAACTTCAAGTTAAATACCTTGCTCTTCCTATTGCGTTGAAGTATAGCTGTTGAACAAAAGGTTTTGTTGTTGGAGCCGGAAGTCTGTTTATATGATTTTTTTCTCTACTTGACGACAAGAAACAAACAAATGCTTGGATTATATTTGACAACCGAGGTGCTGTATTTGCATATGTTTTGTGTACTATGAAACTCTACCTACCATTTTACTACGTGCGACGCTGTCTTGAGAGATCTGACCTTTTTTGAATTGTTTCTTATGACGAGGGTATATTTTCTTTTTCAGTCTCTTTTATGCGCTTCTCCTTATAATGGATATCTTTGTGATTCAAGACCTTTTCCTTTCGTTGTTATGGGTCAAACGCCAAAATAATAGAATAGTCACTATTCATTTTTTATTATGCTCTGTGTCGCGATCTAGTTATACTACCTTCCTTCTTCCTGGCGAATTGAACCTCACATATTTGATTTGTTTGTAATTGTTTGTTGGACATATTTGTCAGACATTCAGACTGACTACTCTTGCCTATATAAGGTAGCTCCTCTGTAAAAGAAAATTATGTTCAACTTTGAGGATTAGTATATAAGTTCATGATGTAACTACATGACATCTGTATGCATGTTTGATGAGTTTTATTTTATTTTATTTTATTTTTGTGACTATTCGAAACGTTTCTGAAACTTAACTGAGACATCTTATTACATTGAAACCAAGATCTGAGATGAGCTCTGAAACCGAGATTTTGATCCATGTGCTTACCTAGATGTATTTGTCATCTACATGGATGTTATTAGGCGTGTTGCTTACTGGAGCTTAGTTTTATATTGAATTCTTTACCCTAATTGATTGATTTTAGTTAATCGTCCAACTACTCATCAAAATCTACTAGTAGTGTGAAGCGGATAGGATTTTCCTGAGACTTGGATAAAGATTCTTGTGCAATTAATAAACTAGAAGGTTTTTTCACCTATTCATTTTTATTTCCCCGGAGTCGATAAAATACGGGCATAAGTTTGTGGAACAGATGAGCAATGAGGATTGAGTTAATGTCCAGGTAACTTTATAGCTGTGTACTAATGATCTTGGCTATTACACCATAAAATATAATTTTTCATGGGACTTTCTTGGGGTTTATCATTTAAGTTCCCATCCAATATGACATGGCTTTGTATCTGTTGTGACAATTGTTCTCATGTTACAACGGACAAGATGATGATACTAAGATGCAGGAAAACATGTATGCCTGATGATTGATGAGTAAGAAGTTTGTATAGTGTACTGTTGATATGTTTCCATGGTGACAGTTGGTGGAGGTTTTTATGATGATGGGACACAAAAAGACATTGTGATTAGAAAATTGAGTTTTATGATGTTTTTATCTAAACAGAAGTACACCGACAAGCAATACGTCATATGATAATTTTATTTTGATGTAGGAACTTCGAGAAGCAAGATTTGAAAATGAAGTGTCCTGCCTGTCATGGAACCTGTAGCTGTATGCTCTGCACTAAACAGCAACATAGGGCTAATAATGATAATAAGGTTTTTTTTTTCTGAAAAATGCTTTTTTATAATTACGAATTATGCCAATAGAATTGGACACTGATATTTTCTGTTCTCCTCAATGCTTATCGCTGCAGGATTGTTATAGAGGTGAAAAGAAGCTTGATAGGATACATTTGCTTCACTATATAATCAACATCCTTCTTCCTGTGGTGAAACAAATCAACCGTGATCAGGATATTGAGCTTGAAAAAGAAGCAAAGATAACAGGTACAGTTTTCGTGCTCATTGGGCACCCATGACTCGTTTTGTTTTAAGCTAAAGCATGTGCTTTTGATCTGCTTGCAACAGGAAAAAGACAACCTGAGTTTCGGATACCACAGACAAAATTAGGTGTTCATACCTTAGTGTGCTGGTAACTTATATTTTGTGCATAATACATTTGTGCTTTATGTAATCCAATGATTTACTCTGACTGTTATTTGTGCTGGCTTAACTGATTGAACAGCAGCAGATGCAAAACTTCAATTGTGGACTACCATAGGACCTGTGCAAAATGTTCATATAATCTTTGCTTGTGTTGTTGCCGGGAGCTCTCGCGACATGGCTTATATGAAAGTTTTGAGCTAAAAAGCTGCAAGAAAAGGAAAATTTCTTCAGCTGATGATGAGCAACCCTTCAAACAAAATGTATTTAGTGAGAATTCTGGTGTTGAACTTTGTTCCTTTCAAAACTGGAAAGTTAGTGCAGATGGCAGCATTCCTTGTGCACCTAAGAACATGGGAGGTTGTGGTGATGCCCACCTTGATCTGAGAAGTATGTTCCCGTTTACCTGGAATGCTGATCTGGAAGTTAAAGCTGAGGAGATTTTGTGCAGTTATGACTTCCCAGAATCTCAAGATGTTTCTTCAAGCTGCTCAAGATGCAGTGACATTGATTCTCAGGCTGGTGATGTGCAACCTCAGAGAATAGGTTTCGGCGAGAACTATCTCTATACTCCAACCCTGAAGGATCTTCGTCAAGAACCCCTTGAGCATTTCCAGAGTCACTGGGGTAAGGGTCACCCTATCATAGTGCGAAACATGCTTCGAGGCACATCAGGTTTGTGCTGGGATCCTGTTATCATGTTTTGCTCTTACATGGAGAGTAAGAGTTCTGTTCCTTGTAATGAAGATGTAATGAAAGGGGCAAAGTCCATGGACTGGTGTGAGGTAAACTTCACTCTTTCTGTTGTGTGTTGGTTAAAGCAATTATTGTTGCATTTGATGAGTAACACTCAGATCAAGTAGAACTACAAATTAGTGGGATTCTTTTGGAATACTGGTTTCTCCCTCTATGTTATTATGTGTTCCATGTCCTCATCTTATTTCCAGTTGAGCCTGGAGGGCAGAAAGCAAAATTAGGTTTTTCATTCCTTGAACGCCGTGATTTTTGTTTATTGCAATATTGGTGATAAAAGCAATACGTTGTAATTTTCTTTCTGGCCATCTTAAATTTTGGTGTAAATATCATTTTCACCGTACTCTTCACTACTGATGAAATCTCCAGGGTGGTCTTTTATCTTCTGACTCTTCACTGCACCTTGATTTCTCGACTTTGTCTTGTCGGGGATTCTCTCTACTCTTCGCTTACGCTCCTCTCCAAATTTACATTGTTTCATTTATATGCTATTGCAGGTACAAATTAATAGGAAGCGGATGTTCATTGGTTCATTAGAGAGGGAAACACATGCAATTGTGCGGGAGAAAGTTCTCAAATTCAAAGCCTGGCTTTCCTCCCAGTTATTTCAAAAGCAGTTTCCAGTCCATTACAATGAGATCTTAAGTTCCTTACCACTTCAAGAGTACATTAACCCAGCATGTGGTCCTCTGAACTTGGGCTTGAAATTGCCAGTGGAACTACCAAAGCCGGAGTTAGGCCCTTGTATCTATTTTTCATATGCGGGTCCAGAGGAACTATCACAAGCAGAGTTTTTGACGAAACTGCACTATGAAGCACATGATACGGTATGATCTCGTTGAATGTGTGCAGGATATCCTCATTCATCAACCTATGTATAAGATCTGTGACGAAATAGCATATGCCAAATGAATCATCTTTAGAATTGCTATTGTTGCATGCATATATGATACATCTGACCACCTCTACTTTCCAATCCCAGGTTAACATCCTTGCTTATGCTACGGATGATCCAATTTCACCGGAACAGGTTGGTGCAGTAGAAGATTTACTGAAAAAGCAAAAAGCTCGAGATCATCATGGGCAGACATGTAGTAACTCTGGTGATCACAAAGGTAGATCATCTTTGCAGAGTGAAGACACTGGTGAATCAGGATTGCAAGATTTTGAAGAAAAGAAACATTCGCCCACTGGAATTACTGCCATACCATTCAGTTCCGCTGACCCAATTAAAGATCAAACAATAAACATTGGAAGTGGAAATATATCCGAAGACAGTGAAACTGATGATGATGAGGCATCAATACTTTTCTCTGGATGTACTGAAAATTCTGAAGAATCTGAAGAGAATTTCCGACGAGATGACATAGAAACCTCCTGTTCTAGTGAAGACAAGCGAGAATCTACTTGTGGTGCAAAGTGGGACATATTTCGCAGGCAAGATGTACCGCAACTTCTGGAGTACCTCAAGAAACACTCTAATGAACTCACTCCAGCAAGCCGCTGCCCGACAATAGTATGTTCACCATAAATAAAATCATTCATGCAAATACCGCAGATTTGGATTAATGTTGGATCGTTGTCCATTTGTAACAGGTTCATCCGATTCTTGATCAGAACTTTTATCTTGATGCATACCACAAATTGAAGCTTAAGGAGGAATATGGTATGATTGCATTAGATACTGTCTTGTCTTCACCTAAATAATTTTCACTAAAGTTTTCAATTTATTTCAGATATTCAACCATGGAGCTTTGAGCAGTGCCCTGGAGAAGCTATATTCCTTCCTGCGGGATGCCCATATCAAGTCAGGAAAATGAAGGTAACATTCAACTTAAATACTCTCTATTACCACAGTCCAGTTCCCTCTCGTCTCTTTTGCATGTGCACGTTTGTTATGTGCTGCATCATTGCATATCTGTATGTGAAAGAGGATTAAGTTTCAAACTTTTTAGGATTACAGTATTTAAGTGGCAGAACCTTTTAATTACTATGATGTCTCTATGCATGCAGAGTTGCAGACATCCTCTAAGCAATTTATTAGAGAACATGGAAGGTTATAATTTCTGAATCAGATTCTGTTCAGTGTTTAGATAGTAGTCACTGGGTCCTTTCCTGCTGTTATGTCGTCTCTTTTTATTATTTGAACTAGGCTGAACCGGTTGGTCGCTGGTTGTATGTGATTTAACATGAATATGAGCATGCATCTTACTGTTAAAGCTATTTCCCTTCTCATCAGTCATGTGTCAATGTTGTCCTGCAATTCATCTCACCGGAAAATGTGGCTCAGTGCATCCAACTGAGAGATGAAATTCGTTTTCTTCCAAAATGGCACAAATCCAAAGGGACCTTATTGGAGGTAAGATAATATAGCCAGCCAGTATTTGTCGTTTTGCCTTATCTGATTATGGATGCAAATCACTTACTAATCAGTAATTACCATCTGTCATGGCTTCTTCAGGTGGAAAAAATGGCTCTAAATGGAATTAGTGCAGCACTTGATGATTTTACCAAGCTTATGCATGTAGAACAAGTATTCCTCTAAACTATATCCTACAAGCTCAGTTACTATTTCAAATTTTATAGTTGCACACCCTCTGCCATGGAAAAGTAATATAAATGATATAGTGAATTATCAGCGGTTCGGCATTTACATATGATCATCTTTCATCCTTTCATGTCATATAACTTGACTTTTGAAGCCCATATATCTTTACTGAAATTTTGGTTTCTGAGATTTCATGGCGCCAAACTATGTTAAATTGTTGTGACATCAAGTACAAAGGAGGAAAATTTACTCTGCTCCAGTGTAGTTTTATGGCTAGTATATGACAGCACAGTTTAGACGCCTTGTAGCAGAGTCCTGTAAGCAACTCAATTTAGAGACAGAAATATACTATATGTGCATTTTCTGATTTATCTTGCAATTGTTTCTCGCTGCATTTGTCAAAAAGTTGCAATGGATTGTTGGAAGTTAATAGAGCCCTGGGCAGTTGCTACTTGCATTTGAATGCATGAATTGTTTGAAAGAGTAAAAAGCTATGGAGCATCTACAGTTCTGTTGTTTCTTACTTTTTGAGACTGATTATTGAAATGTGCTTTGTCCGTCTTTGCATTCCTAGAGAAGGCACACCTAGCATGAGCCATGAGTAGGATCTGCCACAAACAGCTAGGAGACCTAACTCCAGTACATTAGCTGGGATCAACATGAATTTTGATGCTGTGTGTGGGCTGTGTAATACAGTATCTTGTAACTATTCATCAGAAGTCATAGAAAATTGGTAGAAACTGAAGCATACCGTTATTCGATCTTTTTCAGGGACAGAAGGTGGTGAAGACATCTTCAAGGAGCAAGGAGACTAGATCATCTAAGACATGGCTTAAGAAGCACAATCCCGTGTCACGGGAACCATGCAACTTTGAGCAGGAAAAACAACAAACTCCAAAACCGGTACTTGTGAACTCCATACAAAGAGCAGAGCTAATACAGTTCAGCTGAAGATAATAAAGCATGTTATGTAGCAGCTATTGGCCCGTGTCTAGTTCCGGGGATGGCAAAATGAGCGTGCACATAGGTAATCTATGGCTGGATAAGGTGTGTGAACACGGTATGACCTTATTACCAAGTTTTGCTGTTTCAACTTGTATAAAACACCCCAGGCATGATACCTAGTGGATCGAGTAGGCACAGATTCACAACAATAGAGAAGATAACAATTGGTGGAAAGAGGCTACAGAGATTGGGATAATTTAAGGATGATCGTTATGTCTTGAATGCATCATTTACTTTGTAATTATTGGCTCCATTATATCCCGGGCATATTTTTTCTTTTCCTCCTTTTTTGTTTTTGATACAATGTATCATCTGTAAGCATTTACTTAGTTTGAGGTACATTTAGCTGAGAACCAGAAGTAGGGATGTAATAGGCCAGTAGGAATTTTCCAGATTTTCTGGTGTTTTTATAGAAATTGGTGTTTTATAGAAATGTAGATCTATTTTTTCTTCCTTCTAATAGTGTATAAATGACATTAAATTTAAATGTAATCATATAGCCAAGACCCAAGAATAAAGCATCACCACTGTTGCAAAAGTGCAATTAGCAGGAAGAAGAGCATAGCAACCACCATTAACATAGTTCATTGAATTGCAAGGGTATGCATATTATACTTGTTGAGACTATACTTGCTATTTGTAGAGTCGTAACGCCTCTTCCATTACAAGACACAAATAGTAAGTGAAAACAATAGAAGGTGGTGATATGTTGACGAGAATAACAAATCCCAGATAATTTCATGGAGTTGATGCTTAGTTTCAATTGAAATTTAAACAATGATAAAATACCAAAAAAAGATGGAAACATATTTTGTTTAGTTTCAGTGGGAAAATATGTAAATTGTGTATAAAGTGAGATTGTTTATTATTTGTTAAATGGGACAGACTAAAAATTTACACATGTATGAAATTCTGTTCTCAGGACTGAGGAGTAAAAAAGAATTACTGGACCTTATTTATCACCTCAATGTTTTCCTGAACAGCAAGCCCTGGGGAGAACAGTTTCCAATCAAGGAACTGGATTAATACAAGACTACATGTTCCTTACAAAAATTTTGTGACCAGGCACCAAAGGAGATCCCGCCGAGCTAAGGATGTCAACTAATTTATATGCAAATTGCAAAGCCGTAACTAAGTATGCCGAGTGTAGACTGATGTACAATACTAGTATTAGACGTAATATGACCCGTAAAAGATAATTCATGGGGCCATAAGTCCTTCTATGGTATAAGAAAGTGATTTTGCCCAATCGGCTTTCAGGAGTAGCGTTTGCAGTGTATTCATCACGTCATAGTCTGGATCAAGCTTCCGCTGCCATCCCTGCAAGAGAAAAGACTTGAGTGTTAATAACATATGATGAATGAAATCGTTGTGGCATCCACCGTTCGGCATCACATCTTTAGGGACACACAAAGACTCAGGTGAATATAGTTTTCAGGTTGTGCAAAATAAATACTTCAATATACGAGAAAATACCTCAAGAACCAAGACTGTCACCATCACAGTGCAAACATTGCCATCAACATTTACTTTATGACGGCGCACTTTCTCAAGTAATTGATGCATACAGTCAGCAGGATGAACCAAATCTCCTTCTGGGGTTCCCCAGAAATCAAATGCTTCTGTCACTTCCTGTAATAGTAAAGAGAAAATTAATAACTAGTATAGTAAATAAATATAGTGATTCGAGAGGCTAGAGATTGATATACTATCAGCCAGGAAAGTGGCCCAGCCATAAAAGAATATACAACAAGTGATAATGAACCACCAGAGAAACATGGTTGTACAAAGTAGAAAAATACAGTCGACAGTTTGACATTACACCACATAACATTAGTTACCCTTGCACTATCTCTAGACTGTATTCAACACAATAAAAACATAAAACATGCACCTGTATTACAGTATACAATTACATGTCAGACAATCAAGTAGATTCACACTCAGGAACATCAAATCTAAAATTCTATTAAATTCAAATAAAAAACTAAAAGTTGCTCAAAGATACAAGAATTCTTCAGCTCTAACAAATCCCAGATGTTGTCACATGTTCTTCATCAATATTAAGAAAGGATAGCTTCCATGAATGGTGTGTTGTGCATTAGAGAACGCCACTCAATATATAATTTCTACAATCTAAGTGGCAGCACTTTAATGAAGTTCAAGTACTACACAGAGAACGCCATGGAATATACTCAATATAGTGATAAATTGGACATATAATCCGGTATATGGACTTGCACGTATATCATATCACCCAGAAACTCATATGTTCTCGTAATATTTTGTAATTTCACCCAGCTGAAGGTAGTAACTGTAGGCTGTTTTAAACTTCGAAAGACATCAGAAGCTCGAAATCACCCCCAAGTTAAATGCTTAATGTGTACAAATGCAAGTTCTTTACCTGAATGAAACCCTCTGGATTTGGACACTTCTGCTTCTTAGATAACTTGAGTGCGCTTTCTGCTGCAATTTTACCGTCTCTGAAAGCAACAGCCTTAAAGAACTCCAGTAAATTTACCCGATCATTTTTAGAAAGTTCAGCAGTCATGCCTACATCAAGGAAAACCACATGAGGCTTCGTTTTAAAGAGCTTTTTACGTGAAGGCTTGGTCCGAGGAGCTACACGGACAAGTATGTTTCCAGGATGCATATCAGCATGAACAAAGTTGTCTACCTGAAAATGAAAAAAAGAATCTCAGAGACCAGGCAAAATCCTTTCTAGTCATATTTGTCACTAGACAAAAATACTGAACTAGAACATGTGAATAAAACAGAACATATAATAAACTATTAATCCTACGAGACAATATTACATCATACGGAAGGGAAAAGGAACTTGGTGCAAAATGAAATTGAAAATCAAAAGACTAATCGTGTCCAACCTATACTTAAGTACTGACCAACATTTAAAAATGCAATAAAAAGGAAACATCAAGCATGCCAGGGATCATACAGGAACAGCTCTATTTACCTACAACATCAAACCATAATTAACTTTGCCTGTACAGCAGTGTAAATTAAGTGCTTGAATAATACCTTTCAAAGCATGAAAGTTACAATAGTACCAACTAGTCTCATATACTTGGGTGTAAAGATGGATCTATTTTAGCTTGTAAGAGATTATTTCCAATTAAGAGAAATAAAGATAGGAGCGAGACCAGAACCAATTAATAAAAAAGAACAGTCTTATAAAGTTATAAGCATCATTTGTAGAAACAGAAATAACAAACAGATTTAGCTCTAGGTGTTGGTGATTAACACAGAAAATCCACCAGCAATGTTCCATAAACAGCATCTAGAAGTATCACTTCAAATTCAGCTAATTCACAATGCCACAAGTACCTAAGTTAGGACATGGCATCACATTGAGCTAAATAAAATAAGGATCATGAGTAATTATGTTGACAGAAAAAGGAGCAGGCAATTGTTAACTTAACCATAAGCATTCATACCAAAAAATAATACAAGGGGAAGGGACATATTACCAGAAGCATCTTCAGCAGTGCATGAGTCCCAATGTGGGCAAGGGCACTTTTTACTCGCTCATTTCCCTCGAGATCATCAACATAATGAGAAACACATTCTCCGTGCTCAAATGTTTCAACTAGCACAGCAGGATGGACCAGAGGATACACTGGCTTAGGAAAAGACACATCCCTCCAACTGCGGAAATTATATATGAAGCGGCTCAAATGAGCAGCTTCTCGTGCAAGATCAACTTGAGACATCATGAATACTGCAAATTGCTGTACACTCTCATCCAACCTCAACCATCTGAGGGCAGGAATGAAGTTTGAAACTTTGGCCACTATGTTGATTATCTCAAAGTCCCGTTTTATGGATTCCCCAACCCCTGGATGTCTCACCTTAACTGCGACTAGCATTGGTTTAATCTGCTTACCAGGGTACCTAGAGCGCAATGTAGCCCGATGCACTTGAGCTATACTTCCAGATGCCACTGGTTCTTCTTCAAAGTTGTCAAAAATTTCAGAAATCCTTCGACCGAAAGATCTCTCAATAATCTTCTTAGTGTAGGCGAAGCTATGTTCAGGTGCTTGCGTGTGAAGCTTTGACAATTCAGCACACAGGTCTCTAGGAAAGAGATCTGGGCGCGTGGCAGCCCACTGGCCCCATTTTATGAATGCTGGACCAGCTCTCTCTAGAGTTTGATGAATAACCTGAAGCCACAGTTTCCTAAACTGCGGTCCAAAAGTGTCCGCAAATGGAGCCATGACAACACTCGGGGTGAATAGAATAGCCAAATAGAAAGCTCTGAGCAGCAAGTAAACGCCTTCAAATGCAGAAAGCACCAATCTCGTCAAAAAGAGATGGCTATCTTGAGCACGCATGTATAGATTATTCCTCGGCTGAAACATATCCATGTCCTGACTTGCATGTGCCTGTGATAACTTGGTCCCACACATCAGACCAAACATACCAGGAACAAGTAGATACGACCGATTCAACCCCAAGCTGACAGCTTGAGCAATCTTATTCATGGGAAAAGAACTTCTTCCATTGTGCATAATACCCCGGGCTAACATCTTCCACCCAGCTTGTGCACGATGCACTAGGGTACTACTCTCTGAAACTGCCGAATAACTCCTAATGTTACCACCTTTCCCCAATTCACGCACGACATTCCAAGCATACGGTCTGCTTGTAAGCAAGTATTTCGAGTACAATCTGAATTGGGGCGAAGAAAATCCTCTAAAAAGAGCTCCATTACTGGAACCTTCTGAAACTAAACTAGTTGAATTTGATGGAAAAGATTGAGACACTCTACTGATTTTCCGGGCAGCCAATAATCTGCAGCTTCACAATGAGGTCAGAATAAGAAAACCAACAACAATTTTATTCCGATACAGAATCAAAAACTGATAAAAATAAAACTCTAGCCAAGCAAAAAATGTGGGAAAACAGAACCAAACAAGTCTGCAGAAATCAACAACAATTTCATTCTGACACAATCAAAATGTCCATACGTCGATAACACAAGAGTCTATTAAACGAAAAGAAAAAAGCACATAATGTGGAAAAACACGAAGGAAGAAACAAACAAGTGTAAATACGGACGGACCTCAACATAGCGAGAATGGGGGTTGATGCAAAGGGATTGCAATATCGGAGTTGGCGAATAGCATATCTTCAAAGTTATTGACGAGTTGAAGATTCGATCATATCAGAAATAAGATTCACAGAATGAATGACGTTTGGTTAAGCAGTCAATTTGAGTTACAGAAAAATTGATTGGGAGAGAATGAATGATCGATCGGTTGTAGAGGAAAGAGATGGACGATTTGTCAAAAACCTAGGCGGCCAAATTAAATCTTGGGTGGGATTAGGAGGAAGAAGAAGAAGAAGAAGCAGCCAAACCGGATTCGGGTTATGTGATGTGGTCGGGTCCTACTAAATTTGGGTAACTGGATTTTGTGTTTTGGAACTTCTACTGACCTTTGGCGTGGATTCGATTTTATGTCTTTCTTACCGAAAAAGAAATCTCAAACTTGCTTGGCTAAAAATTCAACACGAAGTAGTAGTCATCATTCGTTTTTCTTTTTAAATGTTAACTGACTTTTTTGGTATGCAACTAAGATGATGGAATTTTAAATAATGAACTACTTTTTTGGTATGCAACAAAGATGATAGAATTTTAATTAATGAATAGTAATTAAATTATTATTACATTTATTCTGATTTTTTAAGAAATATTT
>JAYMSR010000738.1:0-12455 GCA_036897825.1 Plantago rigida | reverse complement strand
CCCCACTATTCGCCAGAGTAGTCTCGCCAGTCCGACTCTCCATCCGGACGATTGTGTTCTGCAGACGGACAATCAACTCTTGCTGGGCCGTGTCCTGGTCAGTTATTAGTCTGGGGCACCATGGCTTCTAGCCGGACACTTTGGGAAGGCTGTTCTCCTGAAGTTGGGGACGGACCCCAGCATGTCCTTGCAGACGTACCATATATGGATATATCATTACCATTATGATCCCGTGCTACCAATCCCAAACCTACAGATTTTTGTAACTTGAATAGAGCAGCATCGACATTAATTTTAACACTATTGTCAGGTGCAGGACTCCAAACAGCATTCGGAATTTGATGATATGAAATCGCATACAACACTTTCGCTTCTTGGAATCTCTGTAAATAATCAGAATTGAAAAGAACAGCACCCTGTGGCTCAGTGAGAGCATCTCCATGTACCACCCTATTTCGTTGATACCAAATTCCCCAACAAATACATACAAAGCTGGCAAATTGATTAGAATCCATGGCACCACAAACATGTTGAAACCAGTCCCAAACAGTATTAACATCCTGAGTGTATAGCCTCAAATGGTATTCCTGATACAGCCCAGGTTAGTCGAGCGAAATCGCAATGGAAAAACATATGAAGGGCAGTTTCCTCATTACAGTTACATAGAGTACACACTGACACATTCAGAATCCTTCGATGAACCAAATTTGAAGTTAAAGGTAAACTGCGAACGGTAACAACTAAAGATTATAAAATCGAAACTGTCACAACTTAATGCATCTAAAATAGATTTTTGTCAGTCTTAAACCGTAAAATGTTCAACTAAAATTAACTTCAAATTTGAATAATTGAAGGGGCTCTTATGCAATTTCCCACTTGCTTCCAAAACATTTTGCCTTCATCTATCCATCCTTTTGTAAACTAAGCTGCAAGTGACCAGTGAGTGAATAGCAAAAGAGCAAAGAAGCAAAGACAAAAATGGCAATAAGCTTACCAGATTATGGAGCTTTCATGGACAAATTCACTCTTCTACCGCACACTTCTTCTTCCCATCAGAAGCCCTTAACCGGCCTTACTTTCGCCGTTAAAGAAATGTAAGCTTTTTCTTTCCTTGTTTTTAGCCTTCTTATTGACAAGTTACATGTTACTCTTGAATTCAAGAAAATAAAGATCGCATTTTTATTGCAGATTTGATGTGGAGGGTTATGTGACTGGGTTTGGGAATCCGAAATGGGCAGCCACACACTCCGCCGCATCATCGACTGCTCCGACTGTGTTGTCTCTGCTGAAGGCAGGTGCCACTTGTGTGGGTAGAACTGTCATGGATGAAATGGCTTACAGGTTCGGATTTTTGTCTTCGGTTATTTTTATTTTTGGGGTGAATTTGGTTTTGAATTTGATAGTAATTGGTTGGATTGTGGTGAATTTTGTGTGGTTTAGGAGAAATTTGTGATCTTGGAATGGAAGGTAATAATGTGTTGAAGGAATTGTGAATATATACCGTAAATTTCGGTTCATTTGTCTATTTTGAGCTCATTTAGGTAATCAAAGTGGTTGCATTCTTAGCTTATGAGTCTGTATAAGAGCAACTGGGATCTTAAGAGGTGGGTGTAAAGAGATTGTAGTGCGCAAGTATAATTTTCGTATTTTTACCTTGTAAAATAGAGTCGAAGATGTGATGTCCAGTCTTTCGGCAAGGCAAGAATTTCCAGACTTTACATTGTCGAAGAAACATCGAGTATCACGCTATTAGTACAGTTTACATGTTAGAAATTTGAAGAATATGACTCTATAGTATTACTTAGTACAGAGGTACTGCCTTCATTTTCTGTTATGTTTGGAAGTGGAGGGGCTCTCGTGGTTGAGCTCACTCCCGTCTGTTTTGATGAGAAGCTCTTGATGTGAAGGTTGTGGTTGAAAGTTCGATATCTGTGAATGTGACAGCAAGGGCTTGATTGATGATCTACTAGGCTTGGCAGTTTGTGGTATGGAGGTGGAATCTATTTTGTTCGACGATGCCCTTTGATCATCATTACTTGAGAGAATTCAGTTTTATTCTTGGCCCTAATAATTATTACCCTTTAATGACCATGCATTTCACCTGATTCCGACATTATACAGCATGACCTCTTTTATGTCAGGAATGTAGCTCATTTTCATCCCTTGTCAAGTTACTTTTTTGGAACATGACCTACAGGCATTTCATATGAGGAAAGTTGTATGAAACTGCATTATAATATGTCCTCAACTGTTTGAAAATGGTAGTTCACCGCTGGCTACACTTTTCTATCTCCAATTTCTTTCTTCATTATTACCCCCTCTGTGTTAAAAAGTGAAAACGTACGAGTATTTCCTGAAATTCAATTGGGGGCTAAAGTATACTTTATTGCCAGCATAAATGGAGAAAATTTCCACTACGGAACACCAGTTAATCCGTGTGCCGCAGATCGTGTGCCAGGAGGATCTTCTAGCGGATCAGCTGTTGCAGTTGGTCAAGAGCTTGTAGATTTTTCACTAGGTTCGTATCCACGCTATTTGAAACTCTTACTGGTATTAACTAACTTTCGGTGGATACAAATAATTGTTGTATTTACTGCAGGGACTGACACTGGAGGAAGTGTCAGAGTTCCTTCATCATATTGTGGAATTTTTGGCATTCGACCATCTCACGGAATCGTATCAACTGTTGGAGTTATACCCATGGCACAGAGTTTTGACACAGTGGGTAAGTTGCCATGACTGAGTATATTATCGTTAATTTATCTCTTGGTATTCATTGTCACACTTTCTCAATGCTACTCGTTCTACGAGTAAGAGCTATCCCATTGTTAGCATTACATCTCCGTGACTATTGATCTTTTTTCCAGGATGGTTTGCAAGAGATCCGGTAATCTTGAAACGAGTGGGAAAGATTCTGTTGCCATTGCCAGATGATAATAATACCAGGCCCACTAAGATTATTATTCCAGAAGATTGTTTCAAACTTTTAAACAATGGCGACCGAGTGAAGGAAGTCCTCATTCACACTGTTGAGAAACTGTATGGAAGTATGATGCTTATCATTCTTTGAATTTTTTCAGTGTTATTTTGGAAATTATGTCTACTAATGCGACTTGTGAAGTGCAAACCCCTGCAACCACAGAAGTAACAAAATAAGTCACTTCAAGAGCTTAGTAAATGCCATTTCACCTGTGCGCCGTTTATGTTGTAGGTCAGATGGTAACATACACAAATCTAGGGAGCTTTATTGAAGAACATGTTCCAAGTTTAAGGCACTTCATGGACAAAGATGCTAAAAGCCCAGAGCACAATATACCTTCGCTGGTAGCTCTTTCAAGTGCCATGCGATCACTTCAAAGGTGCAGCTTCAGTAACTTATTATTCTTTGTTAGATGCTTGGCAACATAAACTAACTTTGGTTTGTAAAACAGGTACGAGTTTAAGAATAATCATGGTGAGTGGGTAAGCTCAGTAAAACCGGATCTTGGCCCTGGAATATCAGAACGAGTGTGGGAAGCCGTCAGGTCAACAAATAAAAATGTAGACGCATGCTCTTCCTTACGGACTGAGCTACGTGCAGCTCTCAGCATTCTATTGGTGGTAAGTTTGACAAATGTTTTATTTTATCTGTAATGTTTTTTTTTTCTTTCTCCGTTCTATTACTTTAACCCTGACACCTTCCTTCTCGTTAATTGTTCTTAACTGAATAATGTATAGGATTTCGGTATTCTTGCAATGCCTACAGTTCCAGGGCCTCCGCCAAAGCTGCAAACAGATCCAACCACTCTGGAAACCTTTCGTGCAAAAGCTTTTAGTTTGTTATCTGTATCTGGTGTATCTGGACTTTGTCAGGTCTTACCCTTTACAGTTAAAATTAATCAGTCACTCATTTTTTCCTAAAATATATATTCTTTGTTTTTACATACTTTTCCGATGCATAATTTGATATAAGCTGAATTTTTTTTTAACCAGGTGAGCATACCATTAGGGACATACGATAATTTCCCTATCGCAGTTTCTTTGCTGGCAAAACATGGTTCGGATGGCTTCTTGCTCAATTTTGTGGAAACCATTAACAAAACTCTCAAGGAGCATTGCAGCCTTTCGTTTCAAGTAAGTATATTATACATGGGAGACTTGCCACCATATGCATAACCTATAACGTTCTAGAAAAAGTGGTTATGATTAGAAGATCTATGTCTGATTTTAATGCCATGATTCTGATGGTGAAGTCTTTTTATTTGAAATTATCTTACAGAAATATTATCTAAAGGCAGTGTAGTTATATAGTACATAGACAGAGATATTGCATGGAAAATTGTTAGTACTCATTTCTTAAAAAACAAACTATGACTATAGATTCCTGAAAAAAACCTAGCGGTATTGCGAAATTACCATGCTAGCTAACTGCAATCCAGCCCACATTCTTCCAGCAGAGGGCCATCTTGCCCGGCCAAAAACGGATCAAGCCGAACCCACAAAAGGGAGAAGATTGATGCAATCATAACTGACCAGACGAGAACTATTGTAGGTGTTCTGTTATTTCGTCCTAATAGACCCTTGAGAAGAGGATACAGATGTATTATTACCCAAAATGCAAAAAAGAGCTTACCAAATAGTGGTGCCCATGACCCGTCCCGACTCTGTATCGCACTTGAAGTCCCAGCAACAACTCCGATTAGGTTCAGTAACAAAAGGGTCGTTGGAGGAACGAGAAAACCAGCCATCGGAATATCAGATGTTTCTATACCTGATACGACTTGAAAAAGGCCCTGAAACACTGCTAAAACATGGGAAGAAACACCTTCAATGACCCAACATTGCTCATTTCTCCACCAGTCTTCCATACCAAGACCACTCCATTTCATTTCCAGTATGTTTGTTGCAAATATGCACATGAAGAGCGACACAAACCATATACTACCGGTATAGCTTAGCTGCAGAATTATCTGTGTTATATGCACATCATGTTGATCATTTCACATTGATATATATGAAAAGGCTTGCTAAATCTTACCTCGGGTACTATAAATTGTCCTGTGACGAGGCATACAGCAGGCAAAATACAGTAAGCCACCAATGGAAATGATGCGAATGGGTATACCGCTGCATTGATGTAAGCTACACGCTCCAGCCATTTAAGCCCCCCTCTGTAGCCATACCATATTGGGTTGTGGCTGCTTAAAGAAATTTCAACTGAACCAAGTGCAGAACGCACTACTTGTTGCAGGTGGTCGGATAGATTGATTGGGGCTGGACCTCTGAATGCAGGAATTGGAGGATCACAAAATATAGATCTCCATCCGCGACGATGCATTCCAAAGCTAGTTAAGATATCTGGACCATATATCCATCCGACCTGCATAGAATCATAATTTTTCAATGGGGTCTATAAATGAACTACTACTCCTAGAAAGGATTGGATACTTTAATTTTGGCTTATTACATAGAAAAGAAAGTGATTTAGGTGCTGCTACCTCCTTTCCCCAGTCCGTTTTGTCTTCATACCCACAGCTGATTACATGAATAGCTTCCTTCAAGAGAGATGCAGGGTCTAAATTTGCTAGTTCTCTCCCACCATCCCCTTCAAGTATTGATGCGGTTAATATCTGAGACGTGCCAAATCGCTTCTCTAAGTTCTGTTCCAATATAATTGCTGGCTTGTCATGCTTGTTCACTGCAAAAGCAACAAACACAAATTATTTCATTCTATCCTTTTTCTTTTTGGCGTGATGGGTTTAACGGTTTTCTTTGCTGTGATATTGTCGGCTCCACCACATTTCATTGTTACATTTTGACATCAAGTCACTGACCTTCATTGTCATCTTCACTGATACTTTTAATCTTATTTTCCTTTCTGGCAGACCTCCCAAAGCAGAACCACTTAGGCCAGCAACTCCATGCTCTTCCAGACGCTTTCAACTTTGGTGCATGAAAGCCATACAAGGCGTTTCTTCTAAATACACATCCAGAACCCGTGTAAGTTGGTCCTTGAATTCCGTCTAAGCCTTTCATGTTGATCTACATAATCCTTGCAATTTAGATGTGTGAAGGAAATAAAAAAAACGGAGGAAGGTAAGTTCCTTGTAGAGATGAGTTATTATGTTTACATTACGAAAAGCAACGTTCATGTTTGCACAAGGGTCATGCCCATCAATCCCATGAGGCTTATGAGAAAACTGAACAAAGCAAGCTTTCTTTCTTGTCCAAGAATCCATTAAGAAGCACATTGCTTCTCTGAGTACTTTGCTGTTGCTTATGTACACATCACAATCCACATTCAACAAATAGGGAGCATTTGTGAGAACTGCAGAAAAACGAACCTGTTTATATGTTAAGCACTTAGTCTCAGTATTAGCATATATAGCAAACTGTGTATTATAAAGTGAAATATCGTGCTGCTTGTTTTTGTCAATATAAACTTTTACGTATTCTTTTTGTTGTCTATTATCCCTTGAGGAGGTGTCCAAATTCTCTTGTGTGAGAAAGTGTCGTAATTTGACCAAATTTCTAACTAATACAATGAAGTGAGCAAAGGGACGTACTACTGCATTCATGGCACCGGCCTTTTTATGGTTATCAAAATAGGGCCTCTTCTCTGGAGACATAAATAAGCCACGGTAATGCATTTCCATCTATATCCTGTCGTCCTGCCCTTTGGCCCAGGAACACCTAACATCACAAAATACAATTATACTTACTCGAATCTGATCAGTAGTAGACATGTTCATTAAAACTAATGTTATATGAGATTCTAAACTATCATCAACCTGAATCATCCCTGGGTGATCTTCTCGATTGTTGCCAGGCCAGGGTGTTCCATCCTGCATTGTCCACCCTCCCTCGGGAACTTTTTGTGCTTTTGCAACCAGTCCATTCATCCGAACTTTGAATTCCTCGTACTCCCTCTAAAGAAACATTAAAAAACTTAAAAGTTAGCCTGATGGAGACCAGAAATAAGTCATAAATCTATTATCATGTTCCTTCAGGAAATTCCTCACTTTTTTTGATCCTCGGGCATGAATGCTTTCTAAATCTTCTTGTTCACTAGAGGTGCAACATGTGTGTAGCATGCTGCAGCATTAAGTGCTTAATGTGTTGATAAACTAAATAAATTTCTTCTTGAACCTTGCTTTATGTAAATCTGTGAATGGAATTGTTTAATCATGTCAATGATCTGATAGTCTTAGTGATAGATGTAAAATGAATTTCTAGCCCAAGAATCAAGTTGGAATTTTCTAGTTCTGATGTTGTGCAGGTTTAAATACCAACACTATTCTGTGACAGAAGTTCATTCAAGGCAAAGAAAACTGCTGAAAATCACATTAAGATGTTAATAAATCATACTCGATGATTCGGTGATCCTCACCTTGATGGATCGCCTCTCTTTTATGAACTCAGTGAAGATCATTTTATCCTTCAAGTAGTCTACCTTCTTTGCAAAATAACACTCAGGAGCCCTAGGCTCGATATTGAATCTCTTACAGAATGGAACCCATTTACATGCGAACTCAGATGTTTCCGACAATACTTCAAATGTCAACATGTCGGCCCCATCATCTGACACGTACAGGTCACCTTTTCTGTGGGATAGTCCAGTGCAAGAATTGACAGCACTGTGTTTGCTGTGACTAATGGTGGCTCTTTAGATGTATCAACTGTGGTCACAAATATATCAACTGCTGGAAGTTCACAACCCTTGCTTGTCTTCTCGTACCTGAAAAGTAACAGTAAGAGCAGAACTATTTCATGTGAAAATCGTTATCTAGTTAATGGTGTCAAACCTTAATGCCAATCTGTCCAAGTAGGTTTCCCTATCAACTGGGAGCCATTTCGGGAGCTGGTCCAGAAGCCACATGATTGCAAACCAAATCTCACAGATAACTGAAACAAGCCATAGTGCATATGCATCCTTTACTGGATTCTTGATCCGGTAATGGAAGAAAAAACCAGTGACTATTAGACGGATTATCATGACCATTCGGTATGGGTTCATTTGACTTGATGGAATTGGTAATTTTCTTGACAGTGGCAGTCTACCCTCATCCATCCTGTTCACATAGGAAACCGTATGTCAGCCACTTTCAAATTGAAAGTGCATTAGTTTCCTAATGGCGTGCGCTAGTTGAGAAATTCACTGACTGGGAAATGATTCATTTTTTCTTTTTGATGCTTGTTCGATGTGTAGAAATAGGAGTTTCTGCATAGTATGTGTTTTTAGAAAAACTAGAGAAAAGTTCGCTTCTTTGTAAACAATCTTTGATGCATCTTGAGTTCTGCTAGTCCTTACAATAGTAGATCATGTTCAAACCCTTGATCAACATCATCCAAATCATCACCTCCATTTTCATGCTTCACTATGGAAAGATCTTTCTTCTGCTTCCAGTTTTCCATCCTTTCTTTCCATGTTACGCTTCCGTAACCATACACAGCCAGGTCCCTTGACGGATCTAGCGCTCTAGGTTGACCTGCATTATGCAATTTCAGAGTAAACTGATAAGTTTTCTAACAGGGTAATGCTACACCATGCTGATTCTTGAAAAAACCATGATTTTTTTAACCTAGTACCAAATATTGTATGTAAAATTCACTAGCCCAGCAGTACAATGCCTGATCAGGTAATGATCATGCACTGTCCCAGAGATTTTATTGTGCAGTATACTGTGTAGTACAGCAAACAGTTCGAATCGCAGTATGTTGTTTCTGAGGAATTTCAGACATACTTGGAACAAGCTGATGCTGATCAGAGCATGGAGAACTGACGGAATATGCAGGGACTATGGCCTGCTGTTCAGGTAAAAACTCACTGACCTGATCATTAAAGATTCATCAAAATCAAAACTTTGTCAGTTTTGCCAAGGTGAAACAGGGAAATAAATACATATAGCTAGCTAGTAAGCATTTGGTACCATGAGGTTGAATTCATGTTCAATATCGTCCACATTATCCTCGTCCTCATCACCAGGTACCCTAGCGCAACCTCTCAGCCGTCTATACCTAGTCTTGCACCTAGGACACACCTGGTTCCCTTCCCTACGTTCATAGTCATAACAAGTTTTACACACAGGGAAGCCACACTCATTACACGCAACAAACAGCTCCCCATTCGCACCCAGTCCAACATCATCTGCACATATCTGGCATGTCCCGACGCCTATCATCTGCAGCTCCTCGCGCGTCTCTTCCTGAGATGATCACCATACTTTTTCAACCAAGGTTTGATGTTGTTATCGATAATGTATTGTTATATACTGGAATATATGCGTACCAAGATTTCTCTATGGGACGAGATGAATAAGAACTCGTTCTCCTTGTACGAACCGGTGAATAGTCCAGCATTCACCTCCATAGTTGATGTTTGTTTATGCTTGCTGCTCTGTGTGACAAGTTTGTAAAAATGGATTGAGGTTGAGTTAGTTCAAGATGATAATGATAGAGAGGCAGTGTCATTACTAGCTACTGGTACAGGACAACTTTTTCTCAGGTGATGCCAAACAATATACATAGGAAGAACCGCACATTGATTTGCATGGAAATTGTTAGGTTTACATTTTCTTTTGTTTTTAGTTGTTTGTCATAGTTGAAAGATCGAAATTCATTACGTGCATATGTACATGAGCTCTCTTTTGTAATGTTCTATGGCATTCCAGCTCACTTTACTGTGAATTTTATCGAATTTTCCATGCCGTCCTGAATTCACTAAACTGAGAGTTTATCAGATTTTCGATGCTGTTCCTGTTCTTGTTCCTGAAATCGCTCCATGCGACTAAGATTCTGTGTTTGTCAAGGATGATGTTGTTGAATTGAACCAGAGGAATTGAGCATTGACGCTCCTCTATCATTGGATGTTTGTAATTAAAAATATGATGTTTAATCTGGTCTGGTCTCTCCGAAAGGCAATCTCTTACAAAAGTTGCTCGTTTGTAATAAATACACAATAATGTTTATATTAATAACAAGAGGATCATGACCACTCTTTATTCAGTAAAATAAAAAATGAAAATATAAAATAACAGTTCAATCAACCACCAAAATTGGACCTGATTTGAGCAACAACAGTTCTGTCAACTAGGAAAGATTTAGTGAGTACACTAGTAGGTATAGAAGGGCTTGAACCAAACAGATTCAAGGCAACCAGAGCTGCACCTGGCAAATGACTGTTAAAAGCCGTGAAAATCTGTGCATGGTCGTAACCGATGTTAAGCTGGAAGTGCACGAGTCCCCTCGGAATCACAAACATCTGACCGGCTGTCATGTTTCTTGAGTAAAACACGTTATCTGTTGTAATAAAACCAACGAGCAATGTCCCCTTGACTACTATCCCTGTCTCTGCCGCACGGGGGTGTGAATGCGGAGGGTTAATCCCACCAGGGGCAATATCAACCCGGTTCATGGATATGCCTTGCGTGTTGAGTCCTGGAAAGGCAAGAACGTTACCTTGTATGACACTGCTTCCGAATATATTGCTTGTGTTTGCCTCCTGGGTAAGTCCGTCGAAGAAGAAATCATCTGAGGTTACGTCTGAGGCCGGTTTGCAGGGGAAGCCATTCACTGATAAGTTCCCAGTTAAATCACCAACGCAGAAATCCTGTAGAGGATCGGGATCTGACGATTGCGAAGGCAGTGGTGAGAGTAACAAAAGTGTCAAGAAGACAGGTATGGCAGTGTAAGTCCATGACATTGTAAAAGCCATAGAGGAGAAACTGTTAAGTTGTTTTGATGAAACTAGTTCTGGATTTCAGTAACTTATAGACAATGTTAAAGTAGAAACAGTCTCATCAGAGATTGAAGCAGCAGTAAGCAATTGGTAAAGATCAATGAAAGTGACCAGTTTCTTGGATAAACAATGATTTTTCCTGCTCGTGTATACGACTTGGTAAGATGACTGATAGCTAATAAAGTGACGACCGGTGGCTTAATCAGTCACTGTATTTAATAAAACAAAAGACCTAGCAGGGGTAGTTTCATCAAACCAATCAACTTATCAACATTCACGGAAAATCCTTATTATAGTCAAACCGCAATCAAATAAGATAGCATCACTTGATAAGGTAACTGATCAAGTCCCGCCAAATATACACGAATCATTCACCTAATTTGCTATATGAAGTGAGTGGACTCAGTATAAATAAATTACAAAAACATATGTTTGGTGTTTGGACTTTATCAATCAAGAAAAATGTACAGATACAGTACTTGCAATCAACCAAGAGCAGGTAATTTAAAGTATGTTCTATTAAGACATTTGCTATTTCAGTTGACAAGATCAATAAAATGTTACAGGAAAGTAAGAAGGTGTCTCAAGTTTCTCATAATCAATGTCAAAATGACACCACAATCAGAAAATACACCCAATTATTACATATCATAACTTTGCCATAGGCTCGTAGCTTTCACAGTTATGTTACATACCTCAGTTGTCAAGTTAGCAATAGCTGGTAAAGTCGATAAAATTCTCTCGAAATGAAACAGAGAGCAGGGAACTGAAGAGATAATAACTGCCTTCCTTTGCATACACGAGCTTCTCAGGGAAGTAAACCAGAACTTAGCAAGGGATCAGCTTCGCTGAATTCTTTACGGGTTACATTTTGTCTGATATTCTTTGAAACTGAACAGAATGACCAAAAACACATTACTTCATCACGAACACATCTCATTTGCTGCTGGACTAATGGGGATAACACCCGAGGGTGACACAAGAGCATCCACATGTACTTCTCTCAGAGCAGGGCAACAAAATATAAGCACACAATCTTTTACAAAGGAGATGAAGGAGCAGTTCGAACAGAACAAAGGTTTGTCGTCTAGCTGTGATGATTCTGGAACTACGAAATCCTTGATAGTTGAACCTGCAGGCAGCAATGATGCTAAGGTGGGACTTGATGAGGGCTTGAAACAGATTCTTGAACGTGTCAACAACCGCGAGAAGCCACTGCAGATCATTCCAGTTGTTGGAATGGGGGGAATCGGAAAGACTACTCTTGCTAGAGCTGTCTATGAACATCCATTCACTTCGCGTCATTTTGATGTTTATTTTTGGGTGACTGTATCCCAGGAATATAACATACAAGATATTCTTCTAGAGATCATACCTCTAAAAACAAATGCTGCGAAGATCAAGCAAAAAGTTGAGTTGTTGATCGAGCAGGTATATAAAAGTCTATACAAACGACGATTTCTCATCATTCTTGATGACATGTGGGATGCAGAAGTCTGGGAACGTATAATGAGGGAGATCCCAGCTAACAAGAATGGCAGTCGTGTGATCATAACCACGAGACTGTCAGATGTGGCAGCTAAAGTCGATTATTCTAGTCCTCTGTACCAGATGCAGTTACTGCACAAAGAAACAGCTTGGGATCTGCTCCGGCTAAAGGTTTTTGGTCAAGAATCTTGCCTTCCTGAGCTCGAAGGTGTTGGAAGAAGCATTGCGGAAAACTGCAAAGGGCTCCCAC
>JAYMSR010000737.1:0-12456 GCA_036897825.1 Plantago rigida | reverse complement strand
TCAACCATTTCAAATTTCATTGTTTTGCACTCGAAAATTCTAAAAAATATTTTAAATGCAATTCATTAATTTCAACTTCTAAATTCTCTTATGATATACTATTTAATATGTAAAATATGTGAAAAAATATTAAAAAAATTGTCGATGGAATTGTAACAACGGCCTACTGTAGGACAGTTTTTCAGAATTTCACCATGAACCTGTTGTAGGACGTTTTACACACGACAACGATGACATACATGACCCTTTGAGAGCAGTCCAATAACATGATATGACTAAGGTAGCCAAAAACATGTATAGTGCATTATTTACAATCCAAACTACGGTTGAATTTTAAAAGAACAAATATGATGTAATACAACTTTATTGGATTGGGAATGTATGAAATACATATATGGTTAAATCAAATTGATAGTCTATCCTAAATGATTCCAATTAAATTAAAAATTAATGTGTACACATATTTAATCAACCTATGTGACCATAGAATGTTTGAAATAAACATGGACAATGTAGCAGCAATTAGCAAAGTGAACGGTATGCCAAGTGGAAAACAGACAAGGACAAATGTCTCCTCCTCCAGCCAGTCATCAGTCATGCCATACTGTTCCCTCTCATCTTCAGCTTCCTCCCCCCACCCAACATACACACTTATTCTATTGTTTAATCATTCACTCCTTACCAAACTTTTAACTATTGCCAAAATCATTTAAATTTACAATAATTCACCATCTAATTTTTTCAATTAAACTCCCCCCATAAAACCCAAACCCCATTTTGAAATTTCACAATATATCAATTTTGTCTCCTAATGGCCCAAAAATGTAATAATAATTATCCTAAATCGATTAAAACAAATAAATTTTATATACGTAGACCACCATTCTCATATTATATAATTATTTCTCAATAGTTTCAAAGACAAATAGATTTTCAGCTTAAAACGAAAGTACTGTTTGACAGTCAGCTCCACTATAATGAGATGTTGTGGGCTCATGTAATTGGTGATGACAAAAATTACGCCGTAATATTGTGAATTGATATGTTACTGTGATATCACATAATAATAAAGACATAGATTCGGGCATCACCATACTTCCTTACATTTTCCATTTTTTTCCTTCCACGCATCAAAATGAGTGATATTTCATCTTGAAGACCATATCATACTCCCAACCGAACAGAACGTACTGGTGTTATATGCATATGAGTAACCGTCACACCGGTTCAAATGATCGGGGCTGATCTAGATTGATGAGGAAAAGAAACCGAATTAAACAAAATAAAAGAAAGGGGAAACATTCTCCCCAAAATCTGTCAAGGACCGTTCCCCTTTTTGTCCCTCCCTCTCTTTTCCACTTAAATCAAGCCAGCCCCCATTCATTTATTATTATATCTTCCTAAAGCAGCAAAGCAAAGTAAATACAGCAAAACCCAGTACACTCTACTACTCTCCTCAATAACACACGCATAATATTACTCTGCTCAATACTCTCTCTCTCTCTCTCTCTCTCTCTCTCAGTCACGCCTATTCCGTTTCCAATTTTCACCTCCTCTGCAACCAAAACAATGGCTGACAGTAGTAACAACGGCAGCAGCAGCACGACTCTCGAACCAGAAGAAGCCTTCTGGTTGCCGGCTGAGTTCTTCACTGACGACGATTTCCTACTCGACAAACAGAATTTCATAAAAAACAACTCTACAACCTCCCAGTTCTACTTTCCGTACACCACCAACAAGGAGAATGTGAAGGTAACCGTCATTTTTTAATGTTTTTTCTCAGTTTTTCCTCTTGGTCTAATTTTGTGACATTTTCTTTTGCAGAACAACATCTGGCTCATGTCTACTTCGACACAATCAACTCTCACTCCTTCGTCTCCCACTACCCCGTTTGGAGCTGAAAACGACATCATTGAGGATCTAATCCAGAAAGCTGCAGGTCAAGTTGCGATGCTGAAGCTCAGTGGTGGTGGTGGATTTGGGCATGGGTCGGGTCATACCAGTTGCTGCTTTGCTCAAGCTCAACAACCCAAAAACCCTTCTCCTGCTTTTTCCAACGCTCAAGTACGACCGAAATTACACATTTCCTTAGTTTGCTTTTGTCTGGTTTGCATTTTTGGTGTTGATTTTTGGGTGATTTTACAGATGCAGAGGCAAATGTACCAAAACAGGGGCGAAATGGGAGGGAGAAAAATGGGTCAGGGTGCATGGACAATTGGGCAAAGTCCGACCCAGATCCGTGATGGGTCGGGTCGAAGGAGTGTTGTTTTGGGGAAAAGGGAATGTGCTGGGACAGGGGTATTTTTGCCAAGGGCTAGATGTGAGACCGGTACTAGTAACGGTTCCGTATATCGGAGGAAGCAACAGACAGGTGGGTCTTTCAGTGTTTTACAGCTCACCTTTCTTTTCACTCTTTTCATTTACATTCCGTATTTTAGATATACAATGTAAACATGCAGAGTAGTTCTGTAACTGAACTGTTATGTTATTTAATGTTGTTAAATGTTGGATGTCACAATTTTAAATTTTGATGGGCCCTTTAAAAGGGGTAAAAGGATTTTATGATGTGTAGTTATGTACTCCATCATGTGAAGTAGAGAAGCTTAGATGTATTGCATTGAATCTTGAGTGAGATCTTGTGGGCTTTATTTGGTTAGTTTCAAGAATTTGAACAAATTTCATACAAGAAAATGAAGGGACTGAGAAGACTTGGTAGATGGATTAATGGGTCCAGATTGCCTTTATTATCAGTAAGGAATAGGGACCTACATATGACTAATGGAGTATAAAGATTCTGTGTTCCATGTTATGGAGATTCAATATGTTTGCCATTTCGTTTCATTTTTTCGGCTTTGGAGCCAATAAATTCAAGGAGACACTGCATTCCCTGTTTCAAGGCTGAAATAGTACTATTTTCAAGAAAGAGGTTGAAATGGAAATATGTGTTTAGTCACTTTCTGTAATTTTTATTGACCGGACTAGTTTGTTTATTCTGTTCTTTTTTCCATAAATAAAAAAAGATGATGAGTGTTTGAGTACGAACTTGCGTTGAGTTTTATGAACTCCGACTGAGTTTTTTGTGTTAATAAAATGCAACGAAAGTTCTGAGCAAAACACTCAGATGGTGTTTGCATTTTTGTACCTAATTTTTGAGATCCCAAAATCTTCTTTATCTGGACATATCTTGGCTTTTGCTAAATAGATCTGACAGGATTTTGTGGCCAACAATTTTCTCTTTTGCTCTCTATCTTTAATATCCTAAGACTTAATGCTGTCTAATGTTTGTATTTATTGAAATGCTCTTCCTGCTTTTTTGGACTAAATTGAATCATCTAATCTGTCCTGTGTTTGTGTGGATAGTTGGTGGTTCAACTACTTTGATTACTGATAGAGTTGTTGCCCATGCCCTGGATAAGAGCTTTGACAACACCACTTGTTTCGGTCGATTGCCGTCTCTGTCTCGGATGCCATTGGATGCCAGACTCATCCAAAACTATGGTATGATGCATTATCTTTTAAATGGGCATGCAACTGTTTCTGCATCCAGTTAGATTCTGGTTGGCTTTTATCATCTGGATAAAGCTTAGTTGGTGTTCTGGTTCTGGTTATTTGAAATACTGGGGACCATTGAGAATTGTTAAATGTTTGGATGTACTACTTCCCATGTTGGATTTTGAAACAAAGCATGAGAAGCTGGGCTGTTTTGAAATTGTAGAAAGTGTTTGAATGTATTTGAATATTTGCATTTGGTGGAACAACTTGTTTGATAGTGTCAATGCTTCTCTTTTTCTATACTAGTATGTGAAAAAGACCATAACTAATTCTGAGTTTTTTTATAATACAAGAATTGATGAGTTGGAGTGAACCCAGTAATAATAGGATGGTTCTATGCTCTACTATAATCATTAATCATACTGCATCTGTAAGTTATTTTAAGTTATGTTGCTTAACTTTCTTAATTAAACTGTTCTTGCAGAATTATTGATGGCTCGAAGGCATGCATTGATGTTGCGCCAACGGCTAAATTTACTACTAGCACAGAGGTCGTCCATGATTAGCCGTGACATGTACCTCCCACAGGAATGGACTTACTAAGCATGTTCTGTTATTGTTTTGTGAAAGTAAAATGAAGAAGGCTATAAGATAAGAAGTTGTTAAGGTAGTAGAGTTGGTGCTTGTTTTTGTTACTAGCAAAATTTGGTTGTGTGTGTAGATGGGAAAAGTGGCAAATAAGGGATATTAGGCAGAAAAGGAAAGATTTGTGATAGAAATGGAGTAGTTAGGGTTGTGAAGTATGCTGGGTAATAATTGGGGTTTATTTTGTTTGAAATGTTGGTAAAGAGTTGTCCTTGGGTTGGTATGTGGGTGTCACTTTCTTTTGTGTTTTGGATGTGTGATATAATATCACCCACATTACAATTTTTGGTACTATGGTGTATTCAATTGCTGAAGCAGTTTATGTAATAAAAAGGGTAATTTTGATTTGAATGTAGAGCAATTATTAACGTTGGTTTTCATTAAAAGTTGCCATGGGATTGTACTTATAACACAGGGTAAAATACTCGGGCATATCCAATGTATGTACACAAATCTTTGAAATTGGATGGACAAGAAGTTAATGGAGATGATTACTCCATCTGTCCCGTAAAATTTTATACATTAGGGTTAACCTACAGTTTTATGAAAAAAGTTAAAGTAATGATAAAGTACATAAAAATTGGATAAAAGTGTACTTTGATTTGAAAAATGTATAATTTATATGTAAAATTGAAATTGCTTATTATTTATTAAGTGGAAATAACTTCCGTTTTTAATAGTTAAAAGCGTGATATAAGTTTGAAGTTTTACGGGACGGAAGGAGGGAGTATGAAACTATTGATTTCAATTGACCAGAAGATTTACTCCAATAAAGATGCAAAGAGTTGATGACAACCTTAAGAGAGAAATTGATAAACAGACGATAATGTTCCATGTCACTAAAGATAAAACAAGCCCATGCGAAATTGGTCAAGTTACGTTCAAGATACAGTTTCAGCTCTCTTACATCAGTTAAAATGTTGGATTGATTACATGCCTCATGCCTGGGAAGTAGTAGTGTTTTTTTAGATTTCTCACTGTATCTGCTAAGGGAAGTACTTATTAAACAAGAAAGGTAGAAAACACAGATTTCTGCAATTCACAAATACAAAGCAGTATGCCCAATCTAGACGCGAGTCTGCACATAATCAACAAACTAAAGCACCAGGAATTTGGCTATATGATATGAACTTTGAAAATGCTTCGTCCAAGTCCACCAATCCTACAGGTTCACCTTAACTATCAAGAGCACCAAGTGCTTTCATGTCCTCTAAGAATGCCATATACGAGTCATCAACACTTGCTGGTTTTGGAGCAGTGGATGAACTTGTTGTGGCTACTGGTTTTGGAACAGGTGGAGCTACTCTAGGTCGGCTGGAAGGTAAAGCAGTTGATGATGATGTCTTTGGCTTGGGTTTAGGGAGCGCAGTTTCTCTTCTGATGCGTACAGATGCAGGAACCTGCCATAAGAGAAGAAATCACTTCAGGCCAGAAAGCACATACTGGGATCAAAATAATTTTTCATAAATAGTAAGCATTTACATTATTTAGTTTCATATAGTTTCACAGTTCGGTTGTTTGTTGTCGTACAAGCAAAAAAAGAAAGATATCATGAACAAAGAAAATGGATAGGACAGTAGAACTTCACATGATAACGCACTCAACAAATGAACCATTCAGCGGCATTCTTATTAAGTCAACCACTTCACCAAGAGATTCAAAATATTCCAAGAACTTCAAACTGTTTTAGTTTCTTGTTTTCCTTCATCGAATTCCATGTTTTAATGCAAGAATAAAATAAACTCCATAACGAACAGCAGACTTGTGTCAGACTGATGTCACTAAAACGAAATTTATAAGCGTTGGAAACTCATGGGGAAAAGGCTGGATAACAATGCTTTTGTGTAGCATCGCTAGAAAAGAAAGCTATGTGATACCATACTATACCGACACAAGAACATGCACAAGTTCCATATAGAATATGATGCATCAGAAGTACATTTAAGTTATCATAATACTTTTAATATACTCCCTCAAGATAAATGAAGTACTCAACCCTAGAGATCTTAAGTTTGTTATCGCTCTTGGAATCAGAATAGCTCACAGTATTTTGCATTCATTTTCAGAGGCAAACCGTTTAATCACCGAACAATAGTCACAACTCACAACTCTATCCCAGGTTCGTCTAGTCAATAGCAATATAGTCAGGATCTAGAGATCAAATAGAAGTCAAACATAAGCAGAAGTCGGTTCTTGACTGCCCAAAATGAGTACTCTGCTATTGATATAATGATACAATTATTATAATTTATAAACACTCTATGATCTTTTTTTTTTTTTTTATTTCTCACTAGTATCCACTACATACGACTAATCCAGCCGAGCACAGTCGGGCACCTTTTGAGGGGACGGCTCTCCGGTGTTTTTTACATCCACAAGGCTCGAACCCGAGACTTGCTTAAGTGAACTCAAGTCCCTTATCACTTGAGCCAACAACCGTTGGTACTCTATGATCTTTGATTCACATACAACATGTGAAATTCCAGAATGCAGGGTTAATGAACCTGCTAATCCAAATACACATTCAAATTCAACAATATGACAGCAATGGAGAAAAGCCATAAAACACCAAAACCATGCGGAGATAAATCTAGAAACCAACCCAACCCATTAAACTTGAAACCCAAACCGCAGCAGTAAACTGTTTCAATTGATTGTGGTTCGAGTAGTACAAATACTAAAAAACAATGGTTTTAGGTTCTATTTAGGTTTTCTTCCACCATCCATCACACTCAGGTCAATCAATAAAGAGTCAAAAATCAAAACTGCTTCATCAAGCAGAGAAAATCAAAAGCTGCCATTATGTTCTCCAGCACTCTATTATTTCCAAGGTGTCTCCACCTCAATCTTTCCACTGCTGATGTTGAGAAAAAGCCCTTCTTTCCTCTGTACTTTCTTTAATCAATTTCACATAGCCTGTGTAAATCCAGATTCAATGGTTGCTTGCGCTTCTTGAGTTAATGTAAGTTAGTAAGTTACTTACACTTACTGTCCTGATTTCGCAAGATATTATTGTGTGGAATTTAATTCCCTTGTTTCACAAGAAAGGTCATTTTGTTTCTGGGTTTAGTCATTTTTGAAAGCTTTCTGCATTAATAAATTAGTTGTTTTCTTGCAAGTGATAAATTATTAACGATTAACTGGTGCAAGTGGTTTTTAAGCAATTAAGAGTATTGCCGTATCTTGATAATCGATACAGTGAATCCCAGGTGTATTTGATTACAATGATGAGATATTTAGAATGAAAATTGACCAAAACAAGAAAATAGAAAATCTGACAGGTTGCGGATTTACCTGGTCGGTTGTTAACCAGTACAGTGACCACTGAGGTGCTATACTGCAGTTTTATATCTATACATTTTATTCATCCTGAAGAGGAGGAAGAACTATGCATATCATTCATTATTCTTCTGACCTATACTTCTCATACTTGTGTCTAAATTTTAGAGTCAGACCCTTCACATTTCTACTCGATTATGTGAAAATGAGGAGTCCTCTAATCATGGCATCCGACACCCATTTCCCTTCTAGTCTTCTTGGTCCAACAATTTTTTTTTTAAATTTCTTAGCATACATGGCGGTATGGCCCATATTCGAAGTCCTTTTCTACCTGGTGGTCAATGCATTGCCGTTATTGATTTTTAATTAATTTCACTTCAATAGGTTTACAATGAGCTTCATTAAGGATGACATTTGTAGACCTTAGTGTTAGTAAATGTAAGAAAATGATAAATTGCAAACAATGGTGGTTCCCAGAGTCAATCTGTTTATAGCAACTGTGATATACTTTTTCCCCAGTTTTTCATCTTGACAGGTATGGTAATGGTTGGGTAAAAACTACAACCATGACCATAACCAGTAATGGTCGTTAACATCCAACTTATAGAGTAACACCTAAATTGTAACCATAACTTGTCTAATATTAAACAAGTGTTAGAACAAATATTTTATGTACTGGCAGGAGAAACAAGAAAGCTTAGCAAGGACGAAAGCAAGAATTTTTGTTAGGTGTAGCCAAATTTGTTTAGAGTATTGTTTAAAATTTTATAGCGAAAATAATTAACGTTAGTAACAGATAAACCTTAAAAAGGTTTACTATATAATGTAACCTAAAGCAATAATCTTTTAGTATTTATTAAGTATGCTACGCATATTTTAGTTTAGTAGTCTTTTACTCAACTATATCATCTAGAAAAATATTAAGTTAGCATGAAGAACAATAAAAGGGAAATATTATTAGAAAACTTAAACGGCAAGGAAAATACAAGAACATATAAAGTTAGAAGAAAGACCAATAAAAAGGAAAATTATAAGAGTCAAGAAAAGGAAAATGGAAAATATATGTTACTAGAAAGAAGGAAAGTATAATGCTTAAAAAATGGAGCTTGGGGAATTCAATCCTGCAGCGATGCATTGTAAGGCACTTACGGAGTTACGGTTCATAGCTCATGCAATGACCATCTGGCTATAACAAATTTAGTTCAATTTCACAAGCTACTTAAATATATTTTCATCATGAATCTTTGGAAAGAATAAAATAGTACTTTCATGTCAAACTAGAGGGTTAGCACTTGCTAGTTGCTACGGTCCACAAACAGCAAGACTGATACAAAAACAAAATAACAAAATAACAAAATAATAAAAGGAGATAGCAGCCTATGCACATTACAGCACTTATGATGTAAATTTTCAGCACATAATGTCAAGTTGGTGTAAATTATGAAACTATAAACAGCAACTGGAAACGTACCATAGCAGTGAGCTCTGGAGTATGTTGTGCCAGAGGCCTCTTTACAACAGTGGATGCAGCTGACTTAACATAAGATGGCTTCTGCGAAGCAGATGGCCTAACACTGTGTTCGTCTTGCAGAATAGGAGGTGGCCCAGGTGGAAGCGGAGGTCTCATCATTAGTGGGGGTCCAGGAGGAAGTCCAAAAGGTGGTCTTGGCATTAAAGGTAGAGCAACTCCAGGAGGAACAGAATGACCAACAAGTCCTGGAATCAACAAAGGGGGCCCCATTTCAGCTGGTGGTGGAGGTGGCGGGGGAACTCTAGAAAGTCCCAGAGGCGTGAGATTGGGCTGCAAATTTAACCCCACGGGTGTTCCAGGCAGCACAGACTGTTGCCTTAAGGGTGGTGGAGGAGGAGCCATTTTCAGAAGTTCTTTAGCATCTAAAGGAGCCTTTGGAACAGATTCAGAAGATGAGCCGTCAGGCTGATTATAGCTCAACTTTTGGAGTGGTCCTGTGGGCGGAGGCGGTGGAGGAATAATGGTTGGCACCTATTATACAATCAGTACACATAACCATCAGTTCACACTTCACAATATACAGCTAAAAGAATATCATGAAAACACAAAACTATACAACTCCTTTTACATCACTGCAGGTTCCAAATTCTTTTACGAAAATCGCATTTATTCTTTAAGAACAAAATTCTAGTGTTTTTACTGGAATTCTAGAAAGTCATTTTTAAAGTGGTGTGGCATTCCAGGTTAATGTATGTTCACATATTGGCTTAAAGCAGCTAAATGAAGTCGAAATCATACAATCCCTTGCCTCGCCTTTGATTACGACATATTGGCTTACAAAAGTGACACAGGTAAAACAATGCTTTTGACAAGCATTTACTGCACTGCATTGCTTAGGGGGTACTCTTAACTAAAACAATGTTGAGAGTGTATACCTGTATCGAATCCCTGGAGACTGAATCATCTTTCTCAATTTTAACTGTACCAGGAGGAGGTGGTTGAGCTGACTGGGGGACATGTGGCGGTGGTGGAGGACGAGCAACAAGAAGTTCTTTTGGAGGTGGACCAGGAGGAGGCGGTGGTAAAGGTGGTGCATCTAAAGTAGCATCCTCGGTCTCTGACTTTGACGATGACGCAACATTACTTGCTGAAGTTTCTGGCAAAGGGATTCTGGGTCCTGAATTCATAGTGCAGAGCAAAAGTCAAAGAGAGCTTCAAGGTAGAAAAAGTTATTTAACTTTAGAATGTAACATGTCAAAGAAACACAACATACCGATGGATGACTTAAACATTGGAGGTTTTCCGGGTGGAGGAGCTCCGGAAGGATTTAGAGTTGGGTGATAATAGACCGAGTCCTGCAATAATGTAGAGCTAAATATTATAGATTAGCAGAATATATTTATATGTTAAACAATAATAATTACGATAATACTTACTTCAGGTCCGGGATGCTTGGACCGTTCTTCATCTTCTGCAGTTCGGTTTCTAACAGGTCCTAGATGACTGCAGAAGTAGTGAAACCAAAATGTGAACACAACTATCATCATGTAATATCCGACATTCAAGATTAAATAAACAACCTCCTAGGGTAAACATGTATGGAAGCCTCATCACCTGAACATCACTGGCGCTTCACCTTTTTCCTTCATTTTGTCTTCATACTCCTTTAAGATGCCAATAAAAAACAAAGCAGTTAGGGAAATAAAGATAACCACTATATAGATTATAGGCAGGAATCTCATGGACAAGAACAATTGCTAGTTCAAATGACAATGATAAGGTAAAATATCAAGAAAGAAATATAAATCAACAGAATTTAAGGATTAATTTCTCCTTTCCAAAAATGTAATACAACGTGAAATGAAAATCACTAGCAGAAAGTCCTATATGTTAGCTGCTTATCAGCCAAGGCCTTCGATTAGGCAAAAATATATATATAAGCAAAAGATCAAGATAATAGAATAATAGATCCAATTTTAGGTTTTCTTAGAATGAAGATACTGGCGTTCACAACAGTAGCTTTCTGCTGTCATAAACTTTCTGAGATGAAACAGAAGAAAGCATATGAACTTAACCATCTTATGAAATGAAAGTACATAGAATCCAGTAGATCCTTCGAAATTGAGGACTCACCTTCCTTTTCTTGAGCACAAGATTGAGTGTGTCCTCAAGTTGTCTCTTTTTGTGCTTTCTGGCTTTGTCAAGAGCACCATCTGCCTCTGTAAGTAGGATAGAAGACAAATAAGGGCAGCAGTAAAAATGAGAATCCCCCACCCATTTTCTCAGAAAAGTGTACAAGATATTTCCACCAAAATCCAAAATGATCACATAACTCTAGTGAATAGATGCATACATATCGGTGACAAATCATGGGGAGAAGCATATGGAAACCAACTTCGGTATGTCCACGGACCAAATAAACCGAAGGATAGTTGAATTCTCTGAAAACAATCAAATCATGTGAATACATCATGTAAAGCTGAATTTCACAATGTTGCTCAACCACCTCCAATATTTCAGAAATGAAATTAAAAAAACGAATAACGAGGAGGAGAGTTATTAGCTTACATTCTGGACGGCTTATGACTTTTATTCAGAGACTACTTGGAGAAAATGAGAAAATACATCCTGAAATTGATTTCTTCACAGAATGATTTACTACTATTTAATGCTATACCCATGGTCCAACCCCTTGTCATGGTGAAGATAGCAATAGATTGTACCCAAATTAAACTTTCAGGAGACTTCGTTTGTTAACATAATTATAATCCGTACACATCATGAAACTAGAGAAAAAAACAATAAACAGCATAAAGTATAAATGTGATAACTTACTCTGAGACTCAAGCTTCTGTATCTGGTCCTTCAAAGAGTCAGGGTCTTTCTTCAAGATCCCAACTTCCCTAACCTTTTTCCGCTCCTTTTTGTTCTGCGGAAATTACCCAATTACATTAACACCATTTCAAAGCCCGAAAACGCACAATTGATTACTACTACTACTTTGACAACTCGCGAATTACATACTTATGTCAAAAAAACAAAAAAAAAGGAGAAATCAAGAGCAAATTATGGAAATATTATTATTATCTGTGAATTATAAGGCTGGGTAGAAAAGTGAAGTTTTGAATTTATGGAAGAGAAAGGTACCCGTTTGAGTTCCTTCTTACGAAGCTCCTTGCGATAGGCATCGGTAGGGTTCATAGTTTTCCCACTCTTGGTCGTCTTCACCATTGTGCCCTTGCTTCAATTGATTTTCTCCTCTCACCGAAAAGCAATTGGTAATTACAGAGTGATTCCTTTATTTATTAGAAGGAAAAAAACAGAAGAAAAGAAATGATGAATATGGATGTTTTGTGTAATATTTTAAATAATATTTTACAAGTAATACACAAAGTTTTGAAAATATTAAAATACGGATTGATATTTTTAATTATTTGTGTAATATTTTAAATAATATCAATAATATTTTATAAATGAATATTTTATTATTTTTTATAAATATGTATATCACCGATGTTATTAGTAAAATCTATAACGTTTTTTTTATATAAATTTTTTTTCGAAACGAA
>JAYMSR010000736.1:0-12460 GCA_036897825.1 Plantago rigida | reverse complement strand
CAGTTTGTTCGAGTCCTTTCTTGGTCTCTCCTTGAGTAAATAACAGAGGCTGCTAATATTAGATTATTAATATTACATTAATCCAAACTCGAGATAAATACACTGACTTTTTTGTTCTTTAATTTATAGGTAGTATACTCTGCCACTTTTTTACCATACTATCAAATACAATATTGACAATTAAAGTCCGCTCATTTAGTACATATTGTCTCAAGTTCAACTGTTGATATTTAAACAGCAGACTACATCCTTTGATTCTTTCATTCATGGCCATCTGATCTCAGTATGACGCATACAGTGAAGCATCCACATCTTGGTTGTCAGCCAGCATCAAGTTCCGGGGTGAAGGTAGTCCAGCTACCGGTTCTTCTTCAATGTCACACTCGTTTGTTCCCCTTCTGATCATGAAGTATCCATCCTGCGTGCCGTAATCGAATCATATTACATACTCATCCCATTTGTGCATATAATAGACTATATGAGCTATAGAGTGACAGGGAAATGGTCCAACTTCCCTCAGGGTAAGTTCCCAAAGAGGTCCCATAAATAAAACTGTAAAAAAAAGGACATGCTATACAAAGGTATGACAAAGGCTAAGTTATGATGGTGTAAAGATCTCAAGGATTCAAAATTTCAAATAAAGACTTACATCTCCCCAGCTTCTGTTCCACTGATTTGCTAAGAGCTGCAGTAAAACAAGTTTGAAGTAAGTGACTATCCAGGATAAAATTTCAAATTAAAATCTTAAAGATCTAGAGTTACCCAATAATCCTCCCCAGCATCAGAAGTTCCCCATCCAATAAGCTTTACGGCATGGCCTCCCATCTCATCACCCGTCAGGTGTTTGTAAACTCCTGATTTGTAGTGAGCAAAATCCTGAAAGTAATAAGTTCATATTAGCCACACAGGTTTTGGCATAAGCATTATTCAGCAACCAAAGTGAGAAGGAACAACAAAATACAGTGGGGCTTTTGTGTTGCAGACGTATAAGCTGCCTCAACAGCAAGTGTTGCATGCAAGAATCAGTTTCAGACGACAATGTTCAACCACAGAGCAAGTCTGGGTGCGTGGGTGAGGGAGGATGGACCGGTTTCATGATTACATGGATATACTAGTGTTGATTATCCTTCTTTTACCTCATAGACAGTGAAAGAGACCTCTACCGGTCCATTCTTGTAAATTTCCGCCATGATACTGTAAGGATCAGAGCTGATTTTATAGGCATTTGCGGCATAATGCTTTGACTTCTTCCAGAGGAGGTTCTGCTTACTGCATTTCTTCTCACACTTTGGCGTGGGGTATGCAGGCTCACAGCCAGGATGAGAACATCCCTGAGTATCAAAGTAGGGATCACACTGCAGAGATAAACTTCAGGGTGTCAGCACATACATATGACATATCAAAAGAAATCTGATGAACCGTCAAAGTAATACACTAAGGCTGCGGCTAAACAGTCAGGAAAAACACTATTTAGTGTTGCAAAATAAATCTCCATGCATGCATCGTTTCATACAATATGAATTGTTTGTCAAACCAAGAAAATCATACCTCATCAGTCACAACACCAGTATGGACAAAGTATCGCCAAGCTGATATGGGATAACCTCCATCACAGCCATCACCACACATAAAGCCACAACAGGCTACGAGATCATTGGCTGAGAGAGTAATATTCTGCAAAACAGAATGAATGCAATGGTTGTGCTAACTATACTGTTCCTTGTGTTGCTTTTAAAAAATTGGCCGAATACAAGTGGTAGCATAAGAAATGAAAGTTTGAGGGACCATCAAAACCTTTTCAAAATGAATACAGAAGCGATCAGAAAGAGCCTCGACAGCCCCAAATGCCCAACACGAACCACAATGACCCTGTGATAAAAGGACAATTAGCTAGGTACACCATACACAAAAGGGCATGTGGCGATAAAGGTGTTGTTATTTGTTAAGCAAGAAAATAAATTTACCTGATCTTTGAGTTCAGATATTTCGAAGGGAGCAAAAGAACAGAAATGAAGAGGGAGTAGAAGATTAACACATCAGCACCTGTTTGATATAAAAACAATAAAAACATATTTTGAGTAACATACCAAGAATTGCTCCAATTGTGCTGCATTGAGGCCAATTTTCTCGTGCGTCAAAACTTTTGGGCAACTGGATTCCTGTTTTGTGGGTAATAACGGGAACACCCTCCAAAGCACCCTTTGGCGTCGGTTTCACTCCGAGAAGTTTCATAAATTGACCAACCTGTGGATCAAGTTGTTCCAACAATGTCCCTTTATTTCTCTGTGTTTGAATCTCCTCTTCTTGTTGGAGAAGTTGTGGTAGTTAAACAAGCCAACCAATTCTTCTTGAAAGTTTCGACAAAAGACTTACAGTATAATTGGCGAATCGAGGGCTCTTGGTAGCTCTCCATCCAGCTTCAGGATTATCATTAACTGATTGGACAATTGAGTCCTGCATGGCAATTTTGTTTCAAACTAACTATAAAATGATCAAACAAGTACACATTTCAAGTCATAACTCATAAGTACCTGAAGAATCTTAGACTTGAGCTTCAGTTGACTTATAAGTTTTCCTGCATTGAGCTGCAGCAACAGTTATGAGAATGATGATAACTATGTTATATATGCATGTATAATTTTGGATAAGAGAACGACCCATGCAAGCTGTAACATGAAATGACTTTGCATATGCTCTACACAGAAAAATCTATCATCTACTATATGCACCATATGGAGTATGTAAATCCTGTTCGAATATATTCATCAGTAATTTTAAAAAAAATGATTTGTCCAAAACGATAAAGTTTTGAGTATAGTCAGGTGCTTTCTGACAGGAAAAAATACAGCATTTGAAAGAGTAGGAGGGATGAAGATGTATTTCTTGCAGTACTAGACTACTAGTTAAGAACGAGACAAGGTAACTTCCTGGGTGTTGGGGTAACTTCATGCAGCAAACAGTAAGAATCTAATACATGGCTAACATATTAACCAGGTTACGGGCAAAAAGAAAACAAGAGAGTTTTGACTTGGCCATCGCCGTGAATATGATAATACCATTTCTAGTCGACGAGCCTGACTAGGGGGCAAAGACTCTGTCCACAACCAGTTCTCGGTCTTTTCTTTTTATCTATTTAGATGTCCATGACCAAGACTACCATCAGTTTCAATGAAGATATCCAAATCTTTTGAGCAGTTAAAATTATTAAATTTATACAAAGAAAAATTATCAAAAGAGAAAGCCTTCTACACCTCAAACTGACCACTGAGGCCTGAGCTAATCTACATCCATTCAGAGAGCATTATAATGTTATTAAGTTAGTCTATTTTTTCTTTAGATCTTTTGGGATTACCATCATCCTTTGTTGGAGTGACACATTATTTTTCCCTTAACCTAGTTGAGAATTCTTCCTTAAAATTTTATGTTTTCAACTACATCATAAGCAATCTAAAGCATCCACCAAATGGAATTGGGGCGCAAGCTAAAATGCAACCTGATACTTTCCAAAGTTTTTTCATCCGCTTTGCCAAATTTAGGAATCTTAATCATTATAATAGAAAGAGCACCTTGACCTACTAACTCGGGCATTTCACAGAATGAAAAGTGATACAATTTGTGAATTCATCGCATCCTAACTGATAATAAAGTTTCGCCTAGATTATATGATGTATTTCGCGCCCGTAGGTATTATTCGTGAGATCTGTATCACATAAATAAAGCCTATATGATTAATCTTGAACAGTTTCTCCAAGCTTCAGGAGATTCTTATTGATTGATCAAGCCTCTAACGTTCAGGTTTTTGTTTTAAAAAATGAAATCCTTTTTGAAAATTCTGCCAAATTTTATCCAGTATATAAATTTTGTAATCAATCAGCAATCAGGTGCCAACTGACCAAATCAAAAGGTAATGATAAATGTATGTGCAAAATAGTTGCCTTTGTTAGGATTGAACGACATGCATGATTAAACCTGAATCATGCAGGTACACAAGGGAATAGATTGAGTGTGCACAGCTTTAGTTCCACATTGAGATTAAGTGCAGAATAGTTACTCATGTGTAGCATTTGCAGCGTATGGAATTATGAGCATGCTGAACCCAAATGAATATCACCTCCGTGTTGTTTATAGTAACTACCTATATACCATGGAAGGATAAGCCTACTTGTTTTGAATAGTATCAGTATATAATCTTCACGGGTTGACAAGTAACAGGGGCTCGGTTCCCCAAGAGATTTCCACTTCAAGTGATGTGGATGGAAAAACACCACTGTGAGAGGGGGTCAATGCCACTGAAATATACTGCTATTGCAACCAGAAGAAAGCATCCCTCTCCAAAACGCAGGTTCTTCTGAGTTTCATTTTTGTCCGTCTTTATTAGTACAATTTTCTTTTGTTTCGGACACAACAATCTAACAAACAAGTATACCAATTACCAACGAAATTTTAACAAACTCTATTCGCTTTAATCATGATCACACCAGGCCAGGTATCTAACAAAAATATATAACCATCCCAATTTACTAACTTCCCTAAAATACGACTCAAAATCAAACAATAAGAATCTGTCCGGACTTATAGATTAGCATCTAACAAATCCTAGCTGCTCACGCACATCAATGACAGAAATAGTCAAACTGAGAATGATTAAGTTCCACCAAATCACTTAGAATAGCTAGCTAACTTAGATGAGTCATAAACAGACATAGAAACAGAACATATATGCACATGGGAAACGAATTAGGCAAGGTAAAATCCAGAAAGTAGCGCTGATGAGGTTGAGAAACAAAGCAGTGAACAGAACGAAATTAATTTCACGTAAACAATATTACGGAAAAAAAAAAGCAAGCGGAGCAATAAACCTGTGGCAGCTGAACGCAAATGATAGCTATGACGATGAAGATAACCAATGAACAGATCCTCCTCCTGGCCATGGCTGGCTTGCTTCTCCTTTGTCTAATTTGTCTAAGGTGTTGATTATGAATCCGGAAAGAAGAAGATGAACAAGTAGATGAAGTAGTAGAGGGGCAAATACTTTATTAATTACTCCCTCCTAGTTTTTAATATAAAATGTTTAGGTTATTTTTCATTTGAAAAATATAAGATGTTTTAATAAATTTTACTACGTAATTTTAAATTTTTACAATTATTAGGCATCAAACTCGTTGATTTTATTATTTTTTATTTATTTTGTATCGGACACTATAAAATCTAAGTACATTTTTCATCTTTTATTAGTGTATTATTTGTTTAAGATATTAATATTTTTGTTCAAAATCATTTATCAAAACTATTGATGAAGAGAGATTTGTCTTAATTTGTGTGAAATACCCAAAACATATTAAATTAAAAATAGGAAGTACCATACGAAAAACTTTAAAAATTTGAGTTATTATTTTTCAACTCTAAAACTCAACTAAGTCGAGTTCCAAATTGAAATCCAAACACTATGTATATCACTAGCGGTACTAGTTATTTATGTGCTGAATCATCTGATTAAACTATACACAATTCTTTTTTCTTTTTTTTTCAAGAATAATCATGACTACTCCTCTACCCTTCGAACTGGAAGGATCCATCACTTTGGTTGGTGGGTTCACCCCTTTCCACTTTATCATAATGCGGCAATAATTTTCTTCTCCCTGTAATTAAAACAAAGCAAATTCTTCCAGAATAAACAAGCAAATATGAAGATAATAACAAAACACAAGATTACAATTCACATAACAATAGTAATAATAATAATTCTACTACTGGTTATTAATCAGTATATATAGATGTCAGCTCAAACATGTTCTTGGCTGCCAGTCCATACAATAATTTTATATCCCCACCATTTTTCTTCCCTTTCTTTCAACTCTCTCTTCTTCTTTTATCTCCAGCCAAGCACACAGAAAGACAGCACATGAAAGAAAAATAAAAACAACCATTACTACTAGCTCATAATTCATTTCTCCAATAAATTCTTTATTCTGTACAAATAAAAATCTCAACTTTTTCATCAATTCAGCCACAATAATTGGAAGGGATTCCAATCGACCTGATTGATAAACGTTTCCTCTACATTTTAGGGTTCTTGTAAGAGATCTGCTTCCAATTTTCAACTCTGCACAGTCCAATTGATAGCAGAGATTCACGGTTTGACTGTTTCTTGCTACTGGGAGGTCAAAGCAGAGTAAAGATAAGGGCTTTTTTTTCTTTCCGTTTTTGGTCAATTTTGAGTTATGGGTATTTGTTTGATTCAACTGTAGATCAATTCTTGGTCAATTGTTTTTTGGGTAAAAATAGTTGGTCTCTTGTTTATAATTAGAGGGGACAGATAACAGATTACAGATTACAGAACAGAGTTCTGTTTTTGTTTTTTGTTGCTTTAGTTTTGCCTATACTCTGTGTGTGTGAAAAAGATGATGCGAATGAGTACTAAGAATGATGTGCTGCCGCCACAAAATGGGGAGAAAAAATGGGAGCTCAGGCCTGGTGGAATGCTGGTCCAGAAGAGGACTGAGGCTGAGGAGAACACGATTCGACCGCCTCTTAATATTCGTGTTCGTGTCAAGTATGGTTCGATTTATCACGAGATTCATGTCAGCTCGCAAGCTAGTTTTGGTACTAATCTCAATCCTGTCTTTAGCTTTTTGTGATTTTTTGTACTCCTGTTCTTGATTGATGATGAGGCCTAGTTTAGTTGGCGAAGTCGAGGCCTCTTAAAATGATTTTCTTGATTGATAAAGAGGTGTAGCATAGTTAACGAAGCTGAGGTCTCGAAGATCGTATATTTTTTACTCATGAGTAATTGGTGAAGTTGAGGTCTCAAAGATCATATCTTAACTTATGATGATGTTTTAGGTTGATAATGAGGTGTACTGATGAATTTGAAGTCTGAAAATTAGAATTCATATCCTTTTACTGTTTGTTATGATGATATTGGTGGTTGATCAAAGTTTGATTGCATAATTGCCAACTGACTATGGCTTTCTTGAAGGAGAATCACTGAAGATTATATTTTAGAAAGCCGATTTTAGATTGTGAGAACATAAAGCAATATGCTAGAATAAGTTAACTGTTTAAGGGAATCAAATCCTTGCTGATTTTTGTAACTTTATTATGTTTATGCTTTAAAATCATTTGCAAGCACCTAGCAGATTCACCTGAAATGTACTTTTACATGATCCTGCTACATTTCTTCACTTCAAAGTCATCTGAAGTTTTTGCAGGGAGTATTTGTTATGATTGGTGATGAGACGTAGTTTAGTTAACAAAGTTGAGGCCTCGATGAGTTAGAGTTTGTTCTTGGGTTAAATTAATGAATAGGAATTTGTGTTTTTGTGAACTTTCACACTATGTTGATACGTAGTGGGAATTTGGATTGATGTGGCTTGTTGGGTTGCAGGTGAGTTGAAGAAATTGTTATCTGGTCCAACCGGTTTGCACCACCAGGATCAGAAGCTATTCTACAAGGATAAAGAGAGAGATTCTAAGGTGTTTCTCGACAGCGTGGGGGTCAAGGATAAATCTAAACTTGTGCTAGAGGAGGATCCAATTAGCAAAGAGAAACGGTTCATTGAGATGAAGAGGAATGCTAAAAAAGAAAGGGCTGCAAAAACCATTTCGGAGATCAGCTTCGAGGTGGACAGATTGGCTGGGCGGGTAATTTCTTACTCTGTAGTTTGTTGTGTCTAGTTAATGGAATTGGTTCATTGGTTGTTGATCAATTGTTTTACTCTGTTGTTTTGTCTCTGATAGGTGTCCGCATTTGAATCTATAATCTCAAAAGGCGGCAAAGTGGTTGAAAAAGATCTAGTGAACCTGACTGAGTCGTTGATGAATCAACTGCTTAGATTGGATGGCATAGATGCCGATGGTGATGTGAAATTACAGAGGAAACTGCAGGTTAGAAGTTTATCATGCTTTTGCTCTTGAATTCATCATGTTGAATCTGAGGTGATATCAATTTTAATCCGACCTTATTGTCGAAGTATAACATTAGGTAAAGGCTCAATATCTTGTTAGTTAGGGAACCTGGCTTCAAATTCCTATTTATGAGGTTTTCCTCCTTCAAGGTTATTCAGTGATTGGTTTAAATGTAGTGTATCGATTAAGTTCACCTAACTTGAACTCGTGCATTTTAACTTTCTTCATCTCAAATGATTTGGATGAATTTCCGTGCACTTGGTTTGGGACTTTGGGTAAAGAGTGTTCCCGTACGTAGCTTATGGCAAGCCACTTTTGTTTTTCGGACTAGAAAAGGCCATGTTATAACTTTCTTTGTTCCGATTTCATAGGTGACAAGAGTGCAAAAGTATGTCGAGACTCTTGATGTGTTGAAGGTAAAAAACTCAGCACCGACGAGCAATGGAAACCACTTCCCACAGAAGCCACAACAGCCGCCAACACCCACTACCCCTCGCCAGTCAAACGGGAGCGTATATTCGCCTGTTCATCAACGCAAGTACTCTAACGGGAGCGTGTCATCCCCAGTTCAAAACCAAGAACGCAGGCATTCGTTTGGGCAATCATTGATGGATTCACCAGTGAAAGAACAGCAACCATCAAGACACTCAGCCTCTGGTTCTGATGTCGTGATAACCACACAATGGGAAACTTTCGATGCTGCACCAGGACCACTGCACAGTGCACCATCTTCTTCCTCAACTCATCAGACACAGCCTAGTTTTACATGGGATTTGCTTTGAGTAGGTATTACTATTAGACGAAAAATATACTTGCTAGCGTGGATGTGCATGTTGGATTTGTTTTCAAGTTGGTTTGCCATCTATTTCTCATTCTTTTGTGTATTGTTATAGAGATTTGTTAGCATTCCTTTGATGTGTCCTTCACTTGAATAAATGGGGCTATGGCTTCTGATGTTATCTTCGTAAGGAGTTGTTTCTGTTGTCCATCAATCCCCCATTGGACTCATTTCTACCTGTAATATCTCTGCTACTTATACAATAAATGTATACATAGATCATTTGATTCTGTTTTGCCTACCTGTGCATATTCTTGGCAGCTGAATTCTTCTGTTCTTGCTCCGTTTACGGTCACATCATCTCACTTTGCTGTCTGTCCAAAACTAGATGTTGAGTGAATGCCTCTTGCACTGTCAATTTCAGCTACCTTTCAATTCACTTCGATGCATACACACCAACTACTTGCCAGTTCATTTTGGTTAAACATAGCATCAATCTTGTGTGGGTCAATTGACTAAAGACCTCGAAACGGTGGCTACCAGCCAACTTATCATCTCACTTGTTTAAAGGCAGCATCACGCTCGTGTAGGTTAGGCACATATGTTCTCTTGCAAAGAGTTGTTTTTCCTCATTTTCTTTCTTATGCGTCTTTTCTATCGACTCTGCTCAGTTTCTTCCTTTCCTTCAGTAGAATATCTGGAAAAAAGAGGGGTGAATGCACTGTGTTATCTTACCTAAAGCTTGTTTCTGTATACACTGGTCAAGGAACGGTCAATCTGTTCTTTATTTGTTCTTGTTTTAGTGAAGGCAATAATTGATAGTATTATCTTTATGCTTTGCTTCCTGGAGAGGGTGCAAAAAGGCACAAGAGAACATGAAGCAGAAGGTACACCTGTTATGGAATAACCAACCCACCCAGAATAAGTGGAGTGCTAGAAAATAATGGAACTTTGTCACTTTAATCATATGAAATGAGCAACTTATTTTTCTTTTACAAATTTTCACCATATTTAGAATAAATGAACTACGTATTATATGTCATGGTGATCCTGTCTGTACGGCATCTCGGAAAAGGTGATACTTTGGGTGTAAAATAAATTTCTTACACATGCTGAAATCTGGCAAATATTTGGATCTGCATTTTTGCTTGAGAAGTAAGGAATCACTAGATTTGGAAACAAGCACTTGAGTTTGTGTTAGTTAAACTGATAGGCCAGGCCAGATCTAGAAGCTACGTGTCGTTTTCAATTGTTCATGGAAATCATATGTTGTCCAAAACATAACACAGATCAAAAGTTAGTCGCACAATTTAGTCACACTATTTTCTAATGATGGAATTAGGTAAAATATGTAAAAGTTAACCTGTAATGGTAAACATGACAAAAAAGGTAAGAACGGAAAATCAAGTATAGCTGTTACACATTAAAGTTTCAGATATTTTACGGAACGGAAGATCCGAGAATGCAATACGCGTGAATTCACGAACAAGGTGTACCTTTCTTTTTGATAATCCGTCTGTAATAACTGTAGAGTTGAGCATGTTTACGCTGGAGTAATCTTAAAATAGGCGATCACTGAATTTTTTTCGCTTTGCTCTGGTGTGAGAACAGAGCGTGCGAAAAATGACATGTGTTCGTTTGTGGAGCCATCATACCACCAAAAAAGCATAGTATGAGTAATCATACCGGTTTAAATGGTTAGATTTCAACGAGTCATTACAATATTTGTAGGTAACGTCGAATAAAATAAAGCGGAGATTGTTTTTTGGAACAGTGGTAACATCAGTTGATTGGTTTCAATTGGGTCTTAATAATCGAAAAGTTTAAATCTTCACAACTTGAGTGTACTTGTTAAAATCTTGTCGACCGTATTTAATTAGGACGATTTTTACCCTAATCATGTTCTCTCTTCTAGTAAATATACAGTATAAAGTACAATGCTTTGTAAATTGGATTGTGTGATAATGGGCCGACCAAAACGGACTCAAATGTAGTGGGCTGGTTTTGGATCAGTGTAGTATCCCATAAATTTGTGATATTGGGCTTGCGAAACAGTTTAGGAGAGTAAAGTAAGAATTCGACATGGATACAGACGCAAAACATACATCTGGCTAAACCCCCAACATCTAAAAATCCAATTGATACATCATTATATTCTCATTCTCTATTCTTATTTGTCACATTTTATGTCAGATATCCATCCTATATGTAGTCGAAGCATAAACTTATCAACTAGTGCACTTTTGGAATTCGGGACTAGTATTTCGCAATAAACGAATTACTAAGAAGGGATCTCGGAGCAGTGATTCACAGTTCACGAATTACTGAGATGTTCGAAGTTCGAACTCTTGATATAAGTAGCAGATTTTATTAGCCTCTAAATCATACATCGAATAAACTCGAACAAAACTGATGTGTAGTACTGATATTCGTTAATTTTGTCCAAGCCTATGAGACAGCAATACATGGGAAATGAACCTGGGCCCTCCAAGTGCAGCCCGATCAAAATGGGCCTACTGGATGGGTAAGCATCTAAGTCCAAATTCCTAATTCAACATATCCAAAGCCCAAATAGATAAGAAAACAAAGTTTTTGTTAGCATTAAGAAATATTTTCTCTTACAAGTTCATTAAGGTAGATTGCAGAATAAGAATCAGGGTAGGTGGTGTAAACTGACAACTAGTGTAGCATGAAACGTGGTAACTAATGTAGCATGAAACATGTTACTATTGTGATAAACAATCAATAAAATGAGTTCTAATCTAGATATATGTGCAAGACTTATTGTTCACGGTGGATGAGACTGGTCCAATCGTCCACAACTCCTCAATTGTAAAATTTAGGTATCAAGGTAACAAATGATTGATTCATGCCGTGATTACTTTTCTCATTTTCACTGTCTTGACTTCCTCTACTATATTAAATAATAAATAAACACAATTATAAAATTGTACAATGTACATAGCCAACTCGTCGTGAAGTGAACCATTACTTATATAGGGACAACTAGTGTCTTAGTGAAGCAGCATGACGTTTTCATCAAGATAATTGCTATAAGTAGGTTTGTGACTTTGATCTAGTTGACATATGTTCAAGTTTGAGCTGGTAAATTCATGCACATCACTAAGATATTTTGTGTTGTGATTATATATATGTTGATAAATGTTAGTCTTTTGCAAAGTTGACTAGTTTTTTATTAGTAATGATAGAATAATTAAGGATAAGGATTGGAGTGTCAACACTTGAGAATTGGACACTTTGAGCACCCTAGAAACTTGTCTCATTTAAGCCAACAACAACAGTAGTATTGAACAAGTTCAACTCATTTACTTATTTAATTTAATCAAAATTGGCAATTGGAATTTGTTTCATGGAGATATTGGACCACAATGTGCAACTCTAGCATCAGATCCATGATCATGGAAGTACCAATCCTACTTGCATACTATAACATATGGAGTAGCATAATTGTAAATCCTACACAAAATTCGGAGTCGGAGTCGGAGTCGGAGTTGGAAATTCAATTAACTAAGTTGTTATTTGTTCTTGGATTAGTAGTTGTTAGGGATTCTGTTAGTTTTGGTTTATGACCTTTGGGCAATGAATGTTGATCTAGAATATTCTTTATGCAGGTTTAGTCTTTGATACCGATAGACCATGATAGGATATAGTCGTAAGTTAGCTTGGGTGTGGATTTGTCCGTCAATAGTCTTGTAAGTGTGTCAGCTGGAGTTTGTATAGGGTTAGATACTTTACAAGTACATAAATGTTTTT
>JAYMSR010000735.1:0-12468 GCA_036897825.1 Plantago rigida | reverse complement strand
GCCTTTTATCGAAGTTGTACACGTACCTTAATCTTTCTGTGGTTGTACCTAGAGTTGTCATATAACCTTTGTATATGTAACTTAGGTGATTAGCTTCACAAATGTTGCTATAAGAATCCTCAAGATTTCTCGCCTGGAAAACTATTCATGGGCCAGTTCAAATTACATTTTCTTTCATCACCTGGAGCTAGCTATTGAATGTCCTCTGCGACTGTGAGGCACTTGGGGTATGTGGTGAGAATATCACAACTGACTGTGGCTGAAGTGGAACTAAAAAAGCTTACTCAAAGATCTTCCAAAATTGCCTGGGAAAAGCGTGGTTGAAACTGATTCAATCACGGTGTATGATTCAAGTGTGCTGACCATTTAGCAAAGAAAGAGTGGTTATAATTGGATTGGCATCTAAGCCTAAATATACCTGTATTCACATCCAATCTTATTTAGAGGAGTAAAAACATTGTTTATACTCAAATTTGAGGTAAAATAAGTAATAAAGTGTTAAAATATCAAAACCTTAAGAATACTAAAATGCTATGGTTAACTAAAGTTTAATTCTATACTTATACGGCAAATGTAATGCAGAATAAACCACAACACTAGCAATACATTTACTAGCTAAAGAGGAAATATACATCATTAATCAGCTTAGAGTTGTCATTTACATTTCCCCTAGAATACAAAATATGCATACAACAGCTTCAGCTATATATACACAGACAGCACTAGGGAAACCATGTCTTGAATCCTCCATACACAAACCATTGAATACCACCTCCTACCAGACACCAAACTAACATCTACCTAAATCTCAACCTCTACTTACTGTATCCCCGTGTGACTACAGTGCGTGTTAGATGGCTTGATAAGGAAAATTTTGTTTCGCCAAGGAACTCAAGTCACTTTTTATTGCAACCGCTTGAAAGTATTCCCGACATGTCTGTGTTACCACTGGACGGACTTTTTCACCCTCCGATCCTGGGCAGCAAAAGAAACAATCCATGTCAGTTAATCCCCAAGTAGGAAAGATAGCAGTACGAGCCACGAGGTATTGTTCTACGGAGCAAGTGGCTAAGATTGAACGAATTGTTCAATATTCACTGATTTTATTGTTATGAATGGATGAAGAATTTTTTGCAGGTCTGACTCTTATACACTCCTTTGAATGAAATTTTTTTTTGAAAAACGAGGAAAAAAGGTAGGAGATTACCGTATTAGACCAGCATATACTTTCGCCTAATATACAGGCCAGCCTTCACATAGGCAGGAACTCACGAACCGGATGTTAAATTTGTTAATTGACAGTCTTTATGGTGATCAATCAACAATTAACACCGACCACATAACAGCGGCGGATGTTGCAGAGGTTTCCTGATTAAATCATTTTTCCTCAAAAAACCGTGCTACAGTCGAATAAAGTTGTCCGTCTCTAAATGGCTTTGATACATAATCATCCATACCACACTTCACGCATGCTTCATTTGATGCTTGAATCACATCAGCAGTCATAGCTAATATTGGAGTGTGCCAACTAGACAAATCTCCTGAAGCAGCCATTCTTTCATTATATTCTCTCTCAAGATTCCGTATCTGACGGGTAGCCTCAAACCTACAAGATAAGGCCAGGGATTAGAGAAGTAAAATAGTTGATTTTGTTACAAGATTGTTAGATTGAGTGAGTCATCAGAGACCACATGGGACATTTAATGAACGAGTTTATACGTTTACTTTCACACAAGGCAGAGATTTACCAAGTTTAACATAAAAGGCTGAGTTTCATTTCTTTCAAACGCATTCTAGTTCAAGATATTATTTTCAAAAGTACTACGGAAATGGTCAAATAGAACAAGATTTACCCATCCATTCCTGGCATTTGGAGATCCATAAAGCAAGCATCAAACTCGTGGGGAGGCTCAAGCAGCTCCACAGCAGGATTCCCTCCATCAACACACGTAACGACTGCTCCATACTTTCTCAGAGCACCTTCTGCTACCCTTCTGTTAACCGCATTATCATCCACCACCAAAATTTCTTTCCCTCTCAGTAGAGTTTTCAGAGTATCTGGCTTACCAATTGCATTATATTTCTTACCAGTTGCGGCCTGGAAGATAGTTGTTAACGCACTTAACCTTAACGGTTTAATTATCAAGTCATCCAGTAATTCGTCTGACTTGAGCCTGTTCCGCTCAGTTAAGCTAATGCAGGTCGATAGCAAGTAGATCTTCAGAGGAGTGCATGATTTACTTCCAGGGCCACTGCAACGATTCTTTTTTATCAGATCCCGAAATGGAAGACAGGTCTCCTTGACCCAGTTATCTTGATCAATGAGAACCATAGAAAAATTCTCCAAATCCGAAATGCTGTAACACACAATAAGAGAGTAATCAGATTCATGCAAGACAAAAAACTATTTGATTGAATTTCTGCAGTTAACCTTTAGACTATTTCTTACTTTAGAGTAATTTACAAAAAGATTAAATGTGCATCTAACCCCCGAATGCAAGTCAAAAGTCTTGCTCCCTTAACCCCAACAGTCGATTACTTCAATTTCCCCATGACCATCGGAAACATTTGTGAGGTTCATAACAGAAAACAAGTTTGAGATTGTAGGAGGTGACCAAACAAAGTGTAAAATAATATACTTGAAGAGCTAAACCCATAAGATGTGATACTCAGGGGGTGTTACTCTAAAGTTGTTCCAGCATATAGCTAAAATAAAGAACACCCCAGTTTTTAAAGTTTGAGAACCTGCTGCCTATGTGGCTTATATCAGCAGTGTATAGAAAATTAAACTTGTAGCAAACACCACTTAATAGGCCATATTCAGAGAGACATCCGATGGTAACATGTTGAAAAGTTGGAGACTATAAATAGTAGTTCCTCGTTATATATGACTGAAAAACAAGTGCAAAAGGTAACTAACCCCCCAGCTCAATCATCATCATCAGAAAGGATACCTTGTCTTGTAGTTACACGAAAAATACGAGCAGGCAGAGTCCATAGAGGCAGCTATCGCGGCAGATATTCCTAATCTTTGAAGATGATACCTTGTGACCTCTGCTCGGACTCTTTTCTCATCAATCACTAGTGCTCTAAGTCCCCGAAACTCGGACACAGGCAAATCACACTGCTGCCATGGTGAATTTACTTCCGTCTGTGTGACGGTCATGGTGAACGAGAAGGTACTACCAACTCCAACTTCACTCTCAAACCCAATTTCTCCACCCATAAGGTTTACAAAACGCTTGCTAATGCTCAACCCTATTCCAGTACCACCATACTTCCGTGAAGTAGAACTGTCAGCCTGCATAAAAGGCATAAAAATCTGTCCTTGTGCTTCAGGAGGTATTCCTGCACCTGTATCTTCGACGGTGACTAGTAATTTGGTTTTACCAGGTTCCATAGGATTTTTGAAATTTTCCCAACTTTTCCATCTATCAACCACCTGAAACCCGCTCAAAGTATTATAGGATGCATTATCCCGTACTACATTTAGGCTTTCTTGCAAAACATCATCCTTTGCTTCAAGTGGGACCCTCACTTCATCTGCCAGATGCACAGAGACAAATATATGCCCCTTTTCATGCGTGAACTGCAACAAAATGGGGAAACAAATTTTTAACACATAGAAAGAACTCCTGCACAGTTGCACACTTCATGGACAGAACCAAAAAAAAAAAGTTAAAAACAGACTAGATGGCAGAAAATATAAAGACAGATTTTGTGAACTAAGCAATGCAAAAGAAAGAATGGGCATGTTAAGCCATCACCTTGATTGAATTCCCAACAAGATTCGTAATAACCTGCCCAAAGCGTTCTTGGTCACCAATGACCACCTCTGGCACTTGATTTGACACATAAACAGCCAACTTCTCTCGCAAAAGAGTTTGGAAACAGCAAAACCAATTGTAAGGTCTCTACGTGCCGAGATATTAAAATGACAGAACAAAGAAGTATTAAGTTTGGCTTCCTACCTCTGTCCCTTTTTCACGACATCTACCAGAAAAAATTGACAGCACCTTGTCAAGAACAGCACGCAGGTCAAAAGGCACGGCCTCCAACTCAAGTTTGCCTGATTCAATCTTGGCCTGATCCAACACTTTGTTGATCAATGATATCAAATCTTTTCCACTGGCATGGGCCGTGTTTGCATAATCTAGTTGATTGGCATCAAGGTCTGTATCCATAAGCATCTGTAGCATACCTGCATGAGATTGGTATATTTGCAATTACTACAAGGACAATATTCCCTACTGTGACAAGAATATGTAATTCATATTGGAAAAGTTAGTTACCTAAAACTCCATTCATCGGGGTCCTGATTTCATGTGAAACTGTTGCAAGAAACTACAAGAGTAGAAGAAAAGGAGAGTTAGAGAGTAGCACAGAAATGAAGACAACAAAAGCGACAACAGTCACTGAATGAAGAAAATTGACAAAATAACCTACACGGTGAAAAAGGTACAGCAATAAGAACAGAGAATGAACAGCTACAGTACATAGATATTTTATTTTGAAGGAGGTGTTTGCAGGAGCTTTCTAAAACTGGTATGGACTTTTCACTAACTTCTAAGCCATTTACAGTGCTTGCAAATATAGATTCTGGCTTCTGCTTGGATCTTTATACGGAAAAATAACTAAAAGCCCATGCAGATGCCAGAAGCATTTCCATAGGTGCTTCTAGAACTGTAAGAGCCTGCAACACTCCCTAAATACAGAATGCCAAACCTCTTTACAAGCTTAAGCTTTTATATGAGGTGGTAATCTAATATTAAATTCTTCAAAATATTTTAAACTTATGTATGATTGGAAGGCATAGATGCAAAGTGAGATGGCCAAACTCAAGAACATGAAATTCACCTGAGACTTTGCAATATCAGCGGCCTCTGCTCGCTGTTTAAGTAACATCATCTCCTGAAAATCATGCTCCACTTTAGCAATTTGGTTAATGGCCGCACGGAAGATTTGACCCACAAGTATAGTTATAAGAAATAGAGCAAAAGATAATCCCATTGTGCTCCAGGGTAGAGGAGCTTTATATTTGAACCTACACCGAGTGATCCACAAAAGAACCGTTATAGGCAATTATCGCCTTTTAGCCGGCCGATAACAAAATAGCAGTAATAACTTTCTGACCTGCAATGCATCTCATGCTTCCTAGTTGGATCTCCAAAATCGAGGTAACTGATATGCGGCAAGCCAGTGACTACATCATCAGTGCCATACATTCTGATTGGTTCAGCTTTATTCGTCATATCATATACATCAACAATTATATCTTCTTTGCTAGAAAGTTGATGTAGAAGTTTCTCGACTAAGGATGGAATATCATAGGCAGCACCAAGATACCTTTTATGGAGCAGCAAACAGAGACAAATGAGATCAAAAGAAGAAAAATTATCAGGTCTGATAATAGAGTAGATTTATAGTAGATATTTACCCCACAGTAGCATAGATGCGTTGCTCGGGCGTAGCACGAGATGGAAGATCTGTATTGTAGACTGCAAAAGTAAGCACAACACCAAGGTGATTGGACTTTAATAGCTTGAAAGGTGACGTCAAGACTCCCTTCCCAGAAGCTCTAGCCCGTAAAATGTTCTCGCGGTCTTCCTATATGAAGAAAAAAACAAGAATTATTTGAGTAAAAAGGAGAAGGAACGAAAGACATGAATAGGGCAAGCAGATAGTAGTCTTAAATCCTACCACATTTAGTAATTTAAACAAGTTAGAGTCATGTCAAAATATGGTTGCTTGAGAAAAAGCGTACACGCCACTAGGTAACTTGGGAAGAAAAGACCTCCAAAAAACGTGGCAAAGTTACTTTTAGTTCTTATGAAATCTTAGGATCAAATCAAAACTGATGATTTAAAAGTTTGTCAATACTAACTACATTGATATCACTGGATCAAAAAGTTTTTAGGGGAGATCTCCTCGGCCTCAGCACAGGACTAAGGATAACAGTTTTCAACTCCAAGAACACATGATGTTTGCAGAGATTCACAGCTCAACTCTAAAATTGACTGACATTTGTACGATTTCAGATTGGAGATTTCCTTGGAAATTGTCATATATGCAAACCAAGTCGGGTTCCTAACGGCAAAAATTAGAAATAAATTTTCTACTGCCTAATTACTCCCGTCAGATGCAATCTGCCCACTAACTCAATTTTCCTAAACTTTAAAAGATACAATCTTGGGAGAAAATTGAGGCGTGTTGCATTGACAGTGCATAATTAGATAGGCAAAAGGTTAATTTCCAATATTGCCATCGCGGAAACAACTTGATTTTCCATGTTAAAATTTCCAGAAAAATGTTCTACATTTTGGAGAAAAAGAATCGAAGTAATAGAGCTTCCAGAATAGGGTTTGGAATCTGTAGAAAATAGAAACATGAACTTTAAGTGAACAGGTGCCAAATAAAAGTTCAACAGTTGCTGCTGCAAACTTTAACTCTCCTTTTTTTCTGGGCCACTTTACTGGTTGGGTCATCAATATATGCAAAGAAGTGAAAGAACACAGAGAACGACTTAATGATTCACATGTGCAGGGAAGATCCAAATCCATGTTAAAAGTTCAAGGGAGGAAAAAGATACAAATAATATATTAGCAGCAGACCTTTCCAGACATCATGTCAATTGAGATGATATGAGCTACTGTTTTCTGTGAAAATATAACAGGTGCATATTCATCTTGGACGGGTGAATTACAGAACTTCTCTTGGTCATACTCCTGAGCTATCTTTTGATTTTCTGTTTCCATTTTCTTGATTGTCCAACCAAATCGCTGCTCGATTTGCTTCCTTTCAGAGTCTCGAACTCTTAGAGCATAGGCAACTCCGCTTGTAAGTGGCCTTTCAAAGGACGTCCTCTCAGTATAATCCTCAAATGTTTTCTGCATAAAACGCAAACAATAGTGAAGTCAACTACAGGAGGAGCTAGCTACAAAGGTTAACTAATTACACCATTTATCTTCGATGGTGAAAGACTGAATAGTTACAATGAGCATTGTTATAACAACCTGATCCATCGCTGAAGGCTCCTTCCCGTGGTGAAACGTGGCGATGAGAATGGCCAATGCATGAACATGATTCATGCTGACATTAAATTGGTCTTGGAGCATCCGAGCCCTTTCCTCACACATGCTTGCAAGAGTTTCTTCCCTCCTCAACACATCACTACTATTTAACCACCAAAATAGAAGAAAGGAACCGAGAACACCAGTTGTGACAAATAAAACCAAAAGCCGCCACCAATACTGTTGATTTTGGGATATAAACCGGTACAGCTGTCGCGCCCAGCGTATGACGAAGAGGGATATCACTCCGTAAAGGATCCACATGTATACATGTGTGTGCGATTCACCCATCATGAGAGACTTCTGCTGGTGGTCAAGGCAAGAAGATCAGAAAGTTTCAAGTAAGATTCACAGAAGCCTACTCCTGACACAGCTGAAAATAATTACAGACTCCAGATATATTTCAGATTTATGTAGTTCTTTCAGTGTGTGTTCATCTCTAAGGTGTGCAGCAGAAGGGTGGGGTGGCAGGGTGGAAGTGTGGAGAAATAGAAAAATGCCATGTCATTTACAACTGGCCAACAATCAATCCAGGCAAAATTATCAATTAGCGACTGTCGTTGATAGCATACTACAAATGAAAAATCAAACAAAATTGACAATTTAAGCCCTTAGACCTTCGAAGATGAAAGATCAATCAAATTGACTGCTCAAAAATTGCAACTTGGCAAAGCACCTGATGAAGTGATTGATTAGATAACAACAGGATGTTACCTCTTCGCCTATATGAGCTGACAGGCTTGATGAAGATGCAGAACTAGAAATCGATGACGCGGACATATATTCAGGCGAAGGTGAGGCAGGATAATCTGAATCAGTGACCTCCTTAAGCAGGCAATGAGCAATACTCTCAGTTGGCAATTCGTACTTTTTACCCAGCATTGGCATCGCTGTCGTTAGCATCTTAAGTGCAAATTTCACCATAATACTTGGTGACAACATACAACCCCATTTTCCACAGCATGCCAAAGACCCAACCTGGAAAATGGAGTCATGTACAATTTAGAAAAGGATGCAAGTAACGGCAATAGCAACAGCAGGTAAAACAAAAATGTCATTAAATGCAGAGGACATAAGTATTTGTACATCATACGCACATTTTGAAATCAAAACTAATGTGCATTTCTTATCTGCACTAGACATGCAAAATAGAGAGCACATTTTCTGCCAGAATTTATCTTCAACTAATACTAGAATTCTAGAAAGACAATGGCAAGACAAGATATACTGCCGGAATTCGTTCTTGTGTTTGGTTGCACAAGATGATGCACATAAGAGGGCAAGCCATGACATAAAACATATGTTAGGTGGGTTGCAGTTATACATATACTACATTCACAAAAAATAGAAGCATGAATGTGCACTACTAAAGCCAAAAAAGAAAAAACATTTCCACTCAACTACAGCACCCAACTTAAGTTTCAGTAACATTATATATTGACAATTCAATACATATCTATTTTATTTCCCATACCTTACTAATACTAATTAAGGTGGGGGGAGGAAAGTCAGGGTCGAGTTTAATGAAATGACTATATGCAAAACATGCAAGGACAAGGCTGCTTACAGTACAATACAACACAATCCCCGGGGCTTGTTACACAGCAGTTTCCTCTTACACATATACCCAAACTTATTCAAGAATGTCTTGGTCAGTCATGATTGATTATGCATTGAAAGACATCCATGACATTGGACCTAACTTAGTCATTAAATAACAGTAGGTTGCTTCACACAAATATGCACACCTAATCAAGAACCTAACAGTTGTCATCTTTGATTATGTCTTGAAAGACATTCATGACATTGTTCCGAGTTGAGTCAATAAACAAACAATAGTAAGAACTTTTCCCCAAAAGAATTTAAAAAAAAACAGAAAACAAAGATTAAACCTTCTCCTGGCTGGCATTGCAATTTTCTGAGACAATTTGAGTATCAGCTTCACTTGTCCAAAAGTTTTCCACTTTCCTGCTCAAATTTCCATCTTTGAGGAACCCAAAGCAAGAAATCACCAGCAACAAGACAACAACAAATAGACCCTTTCTGTTCCTTCCACTTGCTCTTCCACGAGCCTTCTTTGGCTTGCATGAAGAAGATAGACTAGCATTTGTGCCCTTGACCTCATGATTTGAAGACATTTTCACCAAAACCCACTACTTCACATGTCTTGACAGACAATTCAACCCTTATTCCAACCAAGACTACTAATACTAAGACAACAATGCATGTGAATTTCTCTAATATGATGCTCAGAAAGAGGGCAAGATCTGTAGACCATACAATTGAGCAGTAAATCTTTTAAACTAAGAGCCACCAGGGAAGAGGAATCTTCAGGAAGGTAAACAGGGAATCAAACTCTGCAAAAAGTTCCAATTTTTAGCAAGAAAATGAAGGCATGTGAAAAGCCATCAAACCAAATTCTTGATTTGGTACAAGCAAACAATCATGCCAAGCAAGTAACAAAAACCCATTAACCCAAATTGGTAAAGGAAACAAAAGAAACATCAAAGGTGAGAACTTTAACAGAGACAACACATCACCAACAGGATTGGATGAAAATAAATCCAGTTGGTTTCACTGCAAATCCAACTGGAACCAATTATCAGAAAACAACTTTTGCTTTTTCACCCCTCTCTCTCTCTCACTGTCTTTCTGTTCAGTGCTTAATAAGAGACTTGTGAACAAGTGTAGTACCAATACATCATTATCTCATCATCTAGAGGGTTTAAGAAAAACCAAGAATCGAAAAAAGATCAATATGAAAGCTCAACAAATAATGAAGCAGTAGGGTAGTACTAGTAATGATTACAGTAGAGAAATTGTACAAAAGTTTGTTGCTCTCCACAAGTTAAAAGAAAAGAACCCCAGCCATTAAAAAATTTGTATAAAAAGTTGAACTGAAACCCAAATTATTAGTCCATTTTACACATTCAAGAATTTGTTTCTTTCATTTATTTCTTTCAACTTTTCAGAAATGTTGAGGGAGACTCAACCATTTCGTTTTGTCCTCTTCTCTTACCGTGCTGCAGAAACAGAGTCCTAGTTTCTAGTCTAGCTTAGATCTACGTACATTTCCATATAATATTATTCTAATAATCTTGCTTATAGACTCATTATAGTATATTTGTTGTGTATAAACCAGATATGATTTCTTGATTTGATCTATTGCCTGTGTAAAACGGATATGTTCTGTGTAGACTTTTGGCAAACAGGAAAAGAGGAATTTAGACAGGGAAGTTAGGCCAAAGTTATGAATATTTTGTCTATTTATTGATTCTTCAAATCTCATAATTCACGCCAAGATCAAACAACATTTAATCGAACGTAAAAATGTACTCTGATATTTTCATATCCGACTATATGATACATATGGCACACTAGGTTATTAAGTTAAAAAGTAAGCAAGAATTGTTGAAAAGGGAATTGAAAGGTGTACTATGTCAAAAGTCAAGACCAAATTAGAAGATTGTTGATTGCAACAAAATTTTGTGACATTATGTTAGTTTCTGAGAGAGCAGGCAAGTGTGTTGCAGCATGTTCTGTTCAAATTACTGAAAGAGGATAAATAGAAGATGGTGGGGCCAGCACCCTATCTCTCTCTCTATACCTGCTTTTGATGCCAGTAGGCATGGAAGATTGGAGGAAAGACAAATGAAAAATGCAAGTCAAGTTCCTTAAGTTTAAAAGTTTGTGTTTACGACCCGTAAACTCTGTACGAATGCGATTTGCCACCAAAGTATATACTTTGTGCAAAATGTCCCTGAACATTTCGATGGGTGTAATGTATTCCCTAAAATTTCATAAGTCGTTTGTCTTACAACTATAATATAATTCACGTACCCCATTTATAGCTCAGTAATAGCTTTGGCATGAAGTTATATCCTAGATACTACAATATCGTCTATAACAATTATACAATTATATTAGTCTTTCTTACCTACTCTTTCTCTCTCTCTCTCTTTTTATTTATACGGACAACTTTAAATCAATTAAACAACATAAAAACAATCAAACACTCTAAAAAAATCAAAAATATACCACTTGTTTCTTAAACATCAATTTACTCTTACACACCCATGTATAGTAGTCGTATGAAACCTACAAAAACAATAAACTTTAACTCCGTATCAAATAAACTTTCCCCAAATTATAGCCCATAAACCATTAACCTGTTATAATTTTGCTATAACACACCACGATTAATCTGTCATTTATTCCATGAAATTTGAGATTAAAAGATGTTTTCAAAGTAAATTACAACTCGGTAAGTAGAGTTGTTACACGAGTCGACCTCTCGAGAGCTCGGCACGGTTCGGTTAGTTAATGCTCGAGCTGGACTCGTTTGATAAGGTGTTTGAACTTAACTTGGGTTCATTTTGTCATTGAGCCGAGTGGGGCTCGATTTGTTCATATTCTACTAGACTCGATTAAATGTGTATTTTTTAATATTTATATATTTTTTGCAATAATGAACTTGACTAAAACACGGACCAAATGAGTCGAGTTCGAACATACTTATCGTGACTCGAGGTCGAATTTAAAATGTTAGCTCATTTTATTAACGAGTCAAGTCGAATTCGGGCTAATTACAATTCGAGTCGAGTTCGAATAATGAGGTATTCGGTTTGGCCCGACTCGCCTAATACCTATAATTAAGCAAGTGTAATTTGTTGTATTACCTTGAGGGGTTCAGATTGCAACCTTGCAATATGATAGGGACCTTCTACAAATTGTAAGACCTTTTATTTTTCGAAAATAAATTAAAGAAGAACAAAAAGATTTGGTGGTGCGATATAAGTGTTGGATAATTGCTATAATGCGCCCCACAGGGTTGAGGGTTGAGATTCTTAAGCCATACCTTTGTTCTCTCTTTAGCACAACAAGATAATAATAATTATTATGAGTGTATTAATAATGTTAACTTTGCATGTCTTGTTGTGGTTTACTGTCCAGGTACTATACTTATCTTTTTACACATAGATCAGACAAATTTAACTAAAGAATTCACTCATCAATATGAAAAGACACAAAAGAAAAACATGGTTTTAGTAGTAAACAAGGCATTAGTATTAGAGTAAATTAAATTATGTTGGAATGATCACTTAAACCAATGTCATGATTGAGTTTGACCATGGTTGCAACAAGATACTATATCTTAAAAGATTTGTGTCCCGAATGAGACTTGTTTAATTATGTCTGGATGTGATATGTCCCAGGTGAAGCGTGCTTAGCTAATGTTGGCACCTACTTATCATAATCTTGTTCTTAATTAATTAACTCCGCCGGATACGCATATCAATAAATAATACTTTCTCATATCGAAAATAGCTTCATGGTTACAATTTTGATGGAGAAGATGAGTTGAATATTACTTTTAAATACAATAATGATAATTGAT
>JAYMSR010000734.1:0-12483 GCA_036897825.1 Plantago rigida | reverse complement strand
AATTAAGAAATGTTCCAAAATAATTTCCTTAATGATTGTTTTTTCCCTCATAAACAGCTTATTTGTTATAGAGTGGTTGCGGAAAATTAGAAAGTTTACATGTGGATGCTACGTTCCTATCTTTAGCTACTCAATCGATTAATCCTTCTTTTTATGCTTCCGTTTTTGTATATGAAGAGAGTCTGATGACAAGAAAACATTCCACTTCCACTGCACACTACCTTCACCACTTTCAGAGTACTATCTATAGTTACCTTCCCGTGTCTACATTATACTTATGTAGTACGCGATCTCATGCGATGTATATTATCGATTGTTTTAGAAATATTTTCAGTCAAGCATATATGACACTGTAACACAGTAATATTGTTTGTAAGTCAACTGTTAGAATTTAAACTCCTTTGAACTTTTATACTCCACTTTCACTAATAATGTAACGCCTTTTATCTCTTTAGAAATAATGGTAATTTTTGTTTTTTTTTGGACACTGTAGCTGGCTAGTTCATGACATTGTATATACCTAGACTGGATCTCTACGACTTTTTAATAGATCCCGTGGTTATGAATCATAAACCACAATACATATTGATTAAGCGTGTTCCGTTTGTTATTGTAGAGTACTCTAAATGCATGGTATAAAATAATTGTATACTTAAACCTAAGTATGTATTCTCTAAGAAATAGTATATTTTAATACATTAAGAATTCAGACCAATCTCTAGGTTGCCACGTTGAAAATCCACGTGGCACTCTTTGAATCCAATACACATTCATCTTCATGATGATCATCATCATTGAAAATCAGTTATACGTTCTGTGATTTCTTGATCTTCATAATCTGATCATCAAAGAATTGTTACAACACCTATGAACACATCAAACAGTTCAGAAGTTCAACACGGATCAACAATGGGGACTCAAACATTCATCGAAATCCTCCTGGCTATCTTCTTGCCCCCTGTTGGTGTCTTCCTTAGATATGGTCTAGGAGTAATGCTTTCTCTTCTCTTAACACTTTCATTTGCTTTTCTTTTCGGCATTGATTACGCGAAATGCTATAACGAAACGTTGTTCTTGACTATTGCATTTTGGATCCTGTACATTCTGATTGTTGCATTGATTTGTGATGGATGATTTTGATGAAACAGGTTGAATTTTGGATTGATCTGGTGCTCACATTTCTCGGTTATATTCCTGGGATTATTTACGCTGTCTACGTCTTAGTCATATAGCGCCCTGTTTATAGTTTTCGCAATGTGATCAATTCAAGAATCATAGGATTGTAATTGTAACCTTGGATGAATGATGTTCTTTGCTGAACGTTCGGAAAATTCTTACATAGGCCAGGTTTATTGTAACACACTGCATTTACGATATATATGTAGCCATAGGTTGTATGAACTGTGCATTATGCAAGAATTATGTGACAGGCGATTATTTGTTTAAGAACCAAAGCATTGCAGATGTATGGGACTGAAATTACATGTACCTGTGTTTTGTATTATTGTAAATAGCTATGGATACTGGTTGGATTTCAGCAGAAATATAGAAGAATCTTTTGAAACGTAGCTCGATGAATCAGTAATTCTTTTTTCCTTCTTGGGAAGAAGTGTGTGCTGAAAATGTCTGACTGAAGTTACTAACAGATGATCTGTCTGCCAGTGGAGTTCTTATGCTTGATACAGAAGAGACTGGAGATGGTTTAGCCATGGGATTTGGCAAATTTAGAGGCTGGTTCACCTGTGCAGCAGATGAATAGACCAACATCTCATCTCTTTTCTTCTTGTTGCTATTGGAAGGCAAATTTACACGTTCTCGTTCAAGCTGCGTCATCTTGTCTTGATCCAGAGCAATGGCCTCAAAGAACCTGCTCAGACTACCAATCTGATCAATAGAACCATTAAGGATGTGCCTGCCATTTCTCTCATCACTCCAATCGGTAGGATTCACATCTCCGTGACAGAACCCAGTGGAAGTGGCATCTGTAGATTCTGGAGTGCCTTTGCACCACTTATTCTTCAAGACACCCTTTCTCTTCTCTCCTTCTGAATTGGCCAATCTGACCATATTTCTGGGACGTTTGGCATCGCTAATTTTCTGAGTCTCTGTTAATTTCTCATCATCTTTCGGAGTAGAGGCACTAGAATGAGGAGTTTTGGGCCTCCTGATTCTCCGAGCAGTATCTGAGACTCTACTTTCGAACTTCTTACGAGTTGGTGCTATTAGAGAACGAAACTCGTCGAAAAATCCAATCCTTGCTGATGGCAGACGGAGTTGAGATTGCTTCAGACTATCTGCAGAAAGTGAACGAGCAGATAAATTCTCTGCAGCTGCAAAAGGACCATATTTTTTGGGGAAGCTCTTGTTGCCCCGACTTTGTGGAGAAAGAACCAGTGGAGCGTGTGACTTTCTTCGTGGATCCAATGCTTCTTCGTTGTGAAGGGATGACGCGATTGATGCTGAGGCATTGGATCTTTGCTTCTTGCTTAAAGAAGATAACAATGATGGAGAAGGATGATCATTCAGTGGATATTTTGAATGAGTTGAGCGATTGGTAGCTATGCCATTCCCTTTACTCTTCTCTGAACCTCGGAACGTTGAAAGTGAAGCATAAATTTTATTCTTCCGCGGCTCCACTCTTCTTTTTGAAGTGCTAGATGTAGCTCGAGGGGATGAAGCTCCAAGAGGTTTGTCACAAAAGAGAGCAGGGGCAGATATTGTCGGAGATTTTGAGAATCTCTGAGAAGCAGAGTGCTTTTCGAGGACCATACGTTGTTGCCCTGTAAAACCTGCGCATTAGCTGATTTTGTAAGAAGCCTCAAGGCGATAGTAAGTGTAAACCTTCCATATAATTCTCTTACCCATCTCAAATCTGGCAGATTCATTTCCCATACATGGAGTCGATTTTCCTGGTAAATCCGTTTTGTTCAGTCTTGTCAGCTGGTTCACGGTCCGGCCTGATACTTTTGGTGGCTTGGGAGAATACAGCGTATGTTTTCGACTAATATCATTTACCTTGAAAGATGAAGAACAAGTGAGTGAAACAGGCATGATGCCAAACAACTTTGTTCTTGTTGACAAACTTACCTCTTTTTTCATCTTTTCTTCACTATGGAGACTGATGCTTTTTCTCATAATGTTTTGATTAGCTTTTGTCTACAGAATCAAAAGAACTTGCTTCAATATGAAAAACTAGAAGCAGTACTGCATACATATACAGAACTAGATCATCTTTACGCACCTTGTTTCCAGCAGATTCATCGATTTTCTTGAGAGCTACAGAGGAAATAATAGAATTCAACCATAGTTTTCAATAATGCTCATACTAATCAATTCTACCTGAACATAAGACCTCTTGGTCATGAGATACTCACCTTGGGTGTTTCGCAAGCTTTGTTTCATCTGTCCTAAATCGAGACTCATACAGGTCACATTACCAGACTTGGATTTGTAGGTTGATGGCCTTCTCTTTTCAAATGGCTCAATCTCAAACCAGTCTAGAGAAGAACCTTCACCACCACCATCAGGTGTTGTTTCCACCTCAGGTCTCCGCTTACGCACACAATGAGCAGGCGGAAGCAGACTGGCGTCAGCCCCAAACCCCTTGTTTATCAAGGATAGCTCATCTTGATCCAGAACCCCTGTTGATCAAAATGCTAATGATAATGCAGAACCATCCCCATTCATACATTTACCACAAATGAACAATACATAAACCGCATACACACCCGCACTGTTGAAAAACGCAGTATCCCAAGCTAGGCTTCTCCTCAGATAACTCGGTCTGCAACGTTCCGAAGCATCAGCAGAATTATGATCACGTTGTAGAGAACATCCAAATCCTGACAGCCTGAATAAATCTTGCTCTCCTAACTGTTCTGTTCTTCCTGCAACAAAATGACAAAAAGTAGACATTTTTTAGCAAGAACTCAAAAGCCCAGTACAGAAATTCTCCTGAACATTCTGTCAAACAGCTAACAGGCAAGATTCAAGAAGTGGGAAACTAGAACCTGAAAAGGAAGAGTCTTGACCAAAAGGTGAAGCAACAAGAAAATTATCATCTTCTTCAGACAAAATATCAATCAGCTTAATCCTGTCATCACTAAGACTGAACCCAAAGCTCATCTTTCTACTGTTATTTACAGTAGCACTGCAATCTCCACTTGATTCCAGAAACTCCATGGACAGTTCTTGCCATAAAAACTAACAAGTTGTGATCTTTATATAATGATGGTAATTAATTGAGGAAAGATCAAATTTTGAATTAAGAAACGGAATCTGGGATAATAATTTCTTAATTTAAGATTGTTATATCATTAATAATTAATTTATTGATTAGTTTAATTCATAAAATATTACGTTGGAGCGGGTTTTGTAAAGGCGGTATTATAGTGACACTGATGCAACGACTGCTTAGTTAGTTTGCTCTTTGACTTTTTTCTTATTTCAAAATTTTCAAATGCAGAATATATAAATAATGATGATATGAAAATGACTTCAAGATATGATGTGGATTTCTTTTCTCTTTTCTTTTCTTGGAAAAGATGTGAGTTGCAATCTAATTCTGGTGAAATATCATAGGTTAGAAGTTAGAACTCTATGAATGTCTATATATTTAAGCGGATTTATATCTAAACGGATTCAAATGATTTTCGCTATAGATAATGGATCATAAAAGTATAATACCGATTTAGAGTCATATATATAAAGCGACTGATAATAAATAGTTGTGTTTTTCGAACTCAAGTTCCCTATCGTATCCCCTAATCGAACACCTAGGTAGAGAAGTCGATCTCTCTCGAATCCGGGCGGTTTTGGACATATACATTCAACAATGTGACTAATAAATCTACATATATAAAAGTTTAAGCGAAAAGAAGTAATACATGAATAACTTTTTAACTTATGATAAAAATGAAGTATCTAAATATATACCGTGGAGTTTATGTTATCCGTAACGCTTCAAACTTTAAGCAAGTTTCAGGAATTGAGAATGTTACTCACACTAATAAGTACATATTTTTTTCCGAGAACCCATACATAGGAACTTCGTGATTAAACGTGTTTTCCTCCGTTGCGATCTTATGATTTGTGATCCAATAGTTTTCGACCAGTGAATATCGAATGTGCAATTTTTTTGAAGTAATTTTAGAATGAACCTACTGATACGTTTCCAGTGTGCACCCAAACTAGGACTTTTTGAGGCTCTATGTAACATCTGGCCGGGGGTTGGACTGGAAAGCCGCTCTAAAACAGCCGAATAGGTGAAGAAGAAAGGGGACCGGTCGTGTCTCAGATTTTGACCTAAAAAAGGAACCCCTCAATCCACACTCAAACGCAGAAAAGATAATTCGTTTGCAATCAGTTGAATTGAAAGAGAAGATCGACAATTAAGATGGGTTCAAGAATTCGAGGAGCTAATGGAAGTGCAAAGGGAGTGTACAGAAACCTCCTCAAAGCGGTGAAGAAGCACATAGGCAAAGAAGACAATAAATCCCATTTCACTGATTTTATCAAACAGGAATTCAAAAAAAGCGATAACCCTCAAAGTTTGAAGCTTGCTGGTGATTATACTTTTTACCTCAACAGCGTTCACCATCACAAGGTAGCATCTTTTTCACCTCTTTGTATCTCAAAGCTTCTATTTTTGCTTAATTATGATGGGGGTTTGAGTTTTTTTTTAGCTACCATTTCTTAGTTTGTGTTTCTTTAGTCTTTACTCAATTTTGTTGATACTCATGTTTCAGATGATTGATTGGTGAGGTATTATTGCACTGAAGTGAAGTTTTTTTTAAAAAAAAACTCAAGGTCTTCAATTGGTGTAGCATTTGTGTTATGGTTGTTTATTGGTTTTGGTTATGTAATTTGGGAAACATGGTTATCATATTGTCAATTAGCTGAAGCTTAATCATGTCATGTTTAGCCCTATGTGTTTAATGAGAGAAATCATTGGGGCATTGACAGTGAGGCCTTCCGGCTTCATTGGATGTAGTTGTAGTGAAGTTTACGATTCATCGTGCTGTTTTAACTTACATATGTTGCTCACTGATCACAAGTTACATGTGTAATGTATGAATGCTGAACACTTTTTTCCAGGGTGCTAAAAGGTTGCACTCCTTACATGAAATTGTCCTCACATGATAACATATCTGGTGGGAAATTTTTGTGCTTTGGTTTGTAGAACATGTACTCATCGGTGGTTTACACAAGTAACTTTTGAATCTGTTGTCACGGTATCGTAATGCATCTGACTTTCACTTTTTATCAGCACTCAGCACATTCGGTTATACCCTTTTAGTTGATATGGATTAATTCGCCTGTCTGACAGAAGCTAACTTTTCCTAGTTGTCCTGGAAAATTAGATTAATGCTGCAGTATATTTTATAACTTTCAGTAGGATTCTAAGTTTTTGCAATGTTGACAGGAATTACTGTTCTCGTACAATATGGCGGTGGATAGGTCTGAGGAGATGAAAAGAGTACTTGGAAAATCTGCTGCGAGTGTGGGACTTAGGCTTCCTGAGGTTTACAAGGGTTGATGGTTAGTCAGCAGTAATGCATACCTTATTCACTTGTGCTATTACTTACCTTATCTGTTACAACTTGAGGAAGTGTTTATCTTTTGATTTGCACATTATTCGTAATTGTATAACTAAGTGGGGTGTGCCATCAGTTTAGGTGTATGCTCAAGTATTTAGCAGCTTCTAATTTGAGAGCTAAAGTTAAGGTTTCATGTTAGTTAGAACTTTTTGTTTATATCAACATTCATGTTCACAAACTTTTTTTAATACATTATTGTCGAGTCTAAGAATCCTTGTTTCAATCGAACTTTTTTTTTTTTTTGGACAAACTTGCTTTGCATACATTATTGTGGAGTTTGAGAACCTTTTCTGGCTTCCTGGTGGAGTATATTAAACATAGCAGAGCTATCAAAACATGAGGGATGAATGCTACTAGTCAAATCAAGATTTTATCTTCTTTGGCATTTTCTTGTTATGCCTTCTCTGTGTTGAATATCTTCTGACAAGATTGAATCTACTAAACACCCTTTCTCCTGAATTCTTTTGCATGTTGCAGCCCTCTGCCTATCGATGAGCGGATTCAAATCAGATCTCCGGGATCCAGTCCATTACTTGAAGCTTGCTGTGTTAGTTTAGTGCTGTGTTAGTTTAGCTTTAACATCGTGAAGTTGAAATTGGTCGATAGTTTCCGCCCAAGTACAATTGAAATTTATCTTTTATATTTATTGCCCATGTAGCAAGTTCTGTTGATGTTCTCTTGAACGCCAGAACCATTTCAAATCCTGATACGTGAGCTGAGATTGCAATTTTGCAACGCAAATTATTTGCATTGTTTGAACTTTGAATAACATTCTAAAATCTTAATCATGTATCAACTGTCTCAAATGAGCATACTCGTTGATTCTCAGAATCCCACTTTGTTTTATCCGTTGGACTACAAATTAACCCTAAATCATACTGTCGTCATCGATGCCAAGCTTTTCAGACATTGTTCGGTTTGCTGGGACAACTGGTTTCCAACCAAGTGGTTGTGGAGTTCAGTCAATGTTTCTCAGAAATCTTAAGAGAATGACATAAATGCTGGATATCTACTTTTTGAACAAGAAAACAAATAAACGTGTTAGTACATGAGCAAGAACAGCCAGCATTACGGTGAGTGATGACCTCTTACAACTTGACTTCTCTTCAAGGCTCTCGGTTCGAAACCGATACACCTTTTAGAGAGGATATTACCAGAGTTACTCCTCGCCAGCTATTCTGCTTGGTTTAGAGAGTTGGAAGTTGAAGAACTGCCAAAAGGACTTAATTAAGCACACCTCAGCTCCCACATACAATCACCAGAAGCATTCAATTCTCCAAGACTAATCCAGCAAACAATTCACAAATACCTCTAAAGTCTAAGTGAAAATGCCATTAATTTACAGAGCATTCTGGCACATAGTTTTGGTAGCATTCACACTGAGTAGTTAATCAGTAGGCCATCTGTCATATAATTTTGGTAGCATTCACACTGAGTAAATGCTGTAGTTAATCAGTAGACTATCCTTAGTAAATGACTCTCCAGCTTAAATATCTCACTCAAGAAACAAGCATTCAAAAACACACCGGTCTCTTTTATTCTCATCTGCAAAAAATGGATCTTTACACACTAGCAGTCAGTTCATTCTGTATCTTGTACCTTATCCACCTATTGTACAAGCTTGTTGTAACAAGAGGCCAATGCTGCTATGTTCTTCACTATGAGTGTCACAAGCCTTCCGATGACCGAAAAATCGACACGAAGTTCAGCGGAGACATCGTATACCGGCACAAGAATCTCAGGTTGGACGAGCACAGGTTCCTCTTGCGTGCCATTGTCAATTCTGGGATTGGAGAGGAGACATACATCCCACGAAATATAGTAGCAGGACGAGAAAGCTCCCCGACTCTCCAAGATGGGATTTTGGAGATGGATGAGCTTTTTATCGACACGTTAGGCCCACTTTTCCAGAAAACTGGAGTCTCGCCTCAACAGATCGACATTCTTGTAGTGAATGTGGCTTTGCTGGCTGCAGTTCCTTCTCTGACTTCTCGGATAATCAACCGTTACAAAATGAGGGATGATGTCAAATCCTTCAATCTCACCGGTATGGGGTGTAGCGGCAGCCTGGTTTCCATCAGTCTTGTGCAGAACATCTTCAAGTCGCATAAGAACGCTTTCGCAATAGTGGTCAGTTCTGAGTCCATTGCTCCGAACTGGTACTGTGGCAATGACAGATCCATGATTCTCACCAACTGCTTGTTTCGTTCGGGAGGATGCTCAATCCTCCTGACAAACAATCCGGCTTACTTACCACGTGCAAAGTTGAAGCTCAAGTACCTTGTTCGTACTCATATGGGAGCTTGCGACGAAGCACATAACTGTTGCTTGCAGAAAGAAGATGATGAAGGGAAGCTCGGATTTTACCTCGGTAGAAACCTCCCAAAAACCGCCGCTCGTGCTTTTACCAAGAATATAGCAGAGTTGGCTACCAAAATCCTGCCACCGAAGGTGCTTATCAGATATGTTGTGCTAAAATACTTTCGAAAAAACACAAACCTCAATATCAAGTCCGGTGTGGATCATATTTGCTTACACCCTGGAGGCACTGCAGTAATTGAAGAGGTAAGGAAGAAGTTGGGGCTTCTTGAGTATGACGTGGAGCCATCTAGAATGACTCTTCACCGTTTTGGCAACACGTCGGCTAGTAGCCTCTGGTATGTGTTGGGATACATGGAAGCTAAGAAGAGGCTCAACAAAGGTGATAAGATATGGATGATAAGTTTTGGTTCTGGTTTTAAGTGTAACAGCTGCATTTGGGAAGTGACGAGTGATATGGAGGATGGAAACGTCTGGGCGGATGTAATTGCAGGATATCCACCAAAGACAACAGTCAACCCGTTCATGGAACAATACGGTTGGATCTATAAAGAAGGAGCAGAGATATGATCGGAAAAGTTCATCATTTCAGGGTAAGATTAGCAGTTTTGCTTCTATATGATGTTAGTAATTTGTACTACAGAATCTGCCTATTTATCATTCTGCCTTATGTGTTGTAGCAAGTGAAAATTTGAGAATACTAAGCTCAGTCCTTGTGTCTGGCATGACAAAAGCATTGAGAAGTAGAGAAATGCACCCTCAAATATCAGTCTAGCGACCTTCTGGAATTAAGAAAACACCATGAATCACACATCAAGAAACTCAAAGCAAAGGTAAGTCCTGTAGGCTGTTGTAGGTTATTTGAAATGACTTAGTAATTGAATTGATTCCTTAGATTAAGACAGCATGTCTTGGCTAATATAGCAGGGATATAGTATTGCCATAACATTTTATTGCAAAAGAAGCGTGCAACGCATAGTCATTCATTACATGGGAATAGGATAAAATAAACAATTTCAGTGACTGTTGACAGCTATAAGGAGAGGATAAAGAAAAATACATACAGAGACTATGAGAAGCTTTTTTCAACCGAGTAGCTTGAAAATTTTATCTTGTAAGGCAATGTGCTAAGGATTGAAGCAAAACGTCACCTTATCCTTCTCGGAAAAATCATGAGTAGTATGGTCTACCACCTGCGCAGCAAAAACAATATGTAATTATATGTTTGATAAGCATAGTAGCAAAATGTACAAACAATATGTGATTTTAAAACAACAGTACTATTTTAGCTTATATTTTTCGACAATACTTACCTTTCAACAACCAATTGCAAACATGGCACGGACAAGTACAGATGCACTTTAAGTGATCAATATATACTGTACACAGGCAAGAATAATAGATGCTCACATTTGTATTGCTTAGTTCTAGATTATAGAAATCCATTGATTTATCAAGAAACAGTGGTCCAGCATGCCATGCACCCCGATTAAGCTTCAAGAACTTGGAACCTGAAATCTTAAAAACCCGCACATCATTAATTCTCGGAGGGACATAGAAATGTCCACAGTGTGATTCCACCTCTGCTCCAGTGGTGCCTTTGGTTTCATTTGGATCAACAGTAGATGGCTTTGCAACTCCAAGATACCAATCATGCCCCCCAACAGATCCTAAGTACTGAGTCACACTAGCGTGGTGCGTAATTGTTGAAAATTCAAGCGCCCTGTCTTCTAGATGCATGATATAGAACCTGTAAAAATGCATTGACATTTCGATCACCAGTCCTTTTCTCAGTCGAGGTCCTCCATTTGTTTGATTATTTATGACAGCCTTGAAGATCAAGAACACAAACACATGTGCCTCCCTTATTGATTTTAATTGTGAATCAAAAGCAGCACCTAATTGCATATGGGGTATGGACAAGTTCAAATTGGCTTTTCCTCAATCCAAATTGACATGTGCCTTTTGAAACCAATTAGTATAAAACAGGTGCAATAGTTCAAAGATATTCAAAGTTGACGTTTTATCTTGCTATATCTCAATTCTCAACTGAAACGAAACGAACTCACTTGAATCTCCAAGTAACCACCAATGAGGCCTAGTCTAGTTAACATACATGAGGACCCAAATGACCTCAAGAATTCTAAACTGAGTTAACCTTACCCAGTTGTTAGAAATGACCTAACATCCCACATATTGATTCAATGATAACACTAGATGAGTAGAAAAATAATCCCCAAGAATCCATTTTTAAAAAACATCAATCAACCCATTTAGCTAGAAACTGAGATACAACTGATCAATCCATCATTCTCCATAAAATAACTTCCCAAGAATCCATTTTTATTAATATATCAATCAACCAATTTAGCTAGAAACTGAAATACAACCAATCAATCCATCATTCTCCATAAAATAATAACTCCCAAGAATCCATTTTTACTAAATCATCGAGAAACCCATTTAGCTAGAAACTAAAATACTACATCAATCAATCAATCTCCCTAAGATAAAGTGATAAACACTAGTCAGTACCTCTACAACGCTTTGTTTCAGCTAAACTTGCAAACCATCACTTGATACAGGCAGTGTGATTCAAGATTACCTAGGAATTCCGTGAGAGAGGTCGAGCTGGGCGTCATGAGGCCCAAACTCATCACCGTCAGATGAAGCTTCAACAACTTGTCCGAATTCTTGGAAAGTTTCAGGTGTAGCTTCGATTGGGTTCAGCTTAATCACCTCTACAGCTGATGATGACTTATTGTCAAGTGATATTGCAGTTGTTGAAGCCATTGATTTGACTCGGATAGTGAGACGATTAATGGTTGAACATTGATGATTCAAATGATAATGTTTGTTAATGCTACCAGGCTGTATTTGTGGGATGGTGAAAATGGAATGATAGGCTCATTACTCATCGACAGGTGATTGGTTTCAGGGCTGTTGAGAATTGGGACATATCATAGGTTCAGTTTAACTCTATTTAATTAAATTCACCCGAAATTTAAATGTACGAGTATCTTTCAAATATCCACCATTCACACGAACCACACCAAAAATAAAATAAAATTCATCTGATTAATTGATTCCTAAAACCCCTCTCATTGTTAAGGAAATCTATTTTGCTTGTTCTTTCTCTAATCATCGTTCGAGTGTCCATATTTCACCTCGGTTACGTTATGCTTGTATTTTGTTTGTTGATGCTCGTAAAACGATGAATGTTGTAATGTGTAGTAACCTGATATTCAAATACACATCAATTAGAACCCTCAAGTTGTTTTTAAACAGACTTTGGCGGAGGGTGTTTGCTGATTTTAACAAACTCGTGGTGCTTGCTCGTGGTGATGGTGATGCTTGTAATGGTGACTATGATGCCTATTACGTGTAGTAATATCGTTTGTTGATACGTTAAGATCATGTGTGGGAGATTGTGTGTTGATATTGTAATTGCATATTAAACTCACGACATTTAAAGATAAAAATGTGACGTTTGAAGTTTAGCGTTTGATCTAGATCTCGGCTATTTGGTAGATTCACAAAAGTTTCATAGGCACTAGCATGAATT
>JAYMSR010000733.1:0-12490 GCA_036897825.1 Plantago rigida | reverse complement strand
AATTAGGGTTTACTGGGAATTAATCATCTATTTACATTCAATCTGTAATGTCTACACGAGAAGTCAAAACGATACTTGTTTGTTCCTATGCTAAGTGTCTGTGGAGAACGACATCCCGAGTTAACTTACTGTTATTGATGTCAGTTTGTGAGCTTCTAACTATTATAAATTTAATCTTTGATTGCAATTGAGAATTACTGGTACTACAACGCATTCAAATTTCCAAGAGCACATCAGTAACTCAATTGTCTGACTTATTGAATTAAAGTAGTTTTGAGAAAGGACGAAGTGGATTAGTTGAATGATTACGTTCCCCACTATAATCTCTGAGAATTTACTTTCTTTCATTTTTTCTACTTGTCTAACTCCTCACTCAAATCACACATTCAACACTTAACTAAATCTTACGCACTCTGATTATAAGTATCAACAATCACTGCCAGTTGCCGAGAAATATAGTTTAGACACTAAAACTTTTAAAGATTATTAGCCCGTGTCTTTAACCTTGTTGTCTAAAGGACCAACACACTCATAAAACATTATTAGTATTATTGTTTAAAATATTATACTTATATTAAAAAACATAAGTCCGGTGTCTCACTAAAAAACTCTGAACCAAAGATTTGTGGTTAATTATACTCCCCTGTCGCATAAAACGTTTCCCATTCAATTTTTTGTCAACAAAATAAGAGAAATATATATTTTTTTAAATAAAATATTACTTATGAGATGACTTCATTACTTTTAATTGTTGGGGAGTATTATTATCATTAATGTTATATTGGAAGTAAAAAAATGTCAAAAATAAAAAAGGGAAGTGTTATTTGGGACGTAAAAATGACAAAACAAAATGATTTTGTTGGGACGGAGGAAGTATGATGCATAGATAAAATGCAGAATAGTAGGAGATATGGAGAAAACAATGAGTGAATGAACGATAATTATGTAAACGCTCAGAGGCAAAGCTCAAGAATAGGGAAACATAACTCTTAAAATAGACCAATATTTCCCTTAAATTCTACCTATAAAACACCTTATTCAAACACACAACACCATTCATTACAAGAAAAGAAGAAGAAGAAGAACAAGGCATAGACACTTTTCTTCTTCTGGACAAGTCCAATAAAAAATAAAAAAAAGGAAGAAAAGAAGAAAAGATCTGATTTCTTTGTGGAAGCCAACCATGGCAATGATCTATGTTGCCTTTCTGCTCAGTTTTGCTGCTGTGTCCATGGCAGAAGACCCTTATCACTTCTTTGACTGGAAAATCACCTATGGAACGATCGCCCCTCTCGGGGTTCCTCAGCAGGTTATCCTGATCAACGGTGAGTTCCCCGGTCCAAGAATAAATTGCACCTCCAACAACAACATCGTTGTCAACGTCCACAATGACCTGGACGAGCCATTCTTGTTGACATGGGCCGGCATCCAGCAGAGGAAAAACTCGTGGCAAGATGGTACCCTCGGGACAACATGCCCCATTCCTCCTGGAACAAACTATACCTACAGATTCCAGGTCAAGGATCAGATTGGTAGCTATTTCTACTTCCCAACCACAGGCCTTCACAGGGCAGCTGGTGGCATGGGAATGTTACAGATTCACAGCCGTGACTTGATCCCCGTTCCATTTGACAAACCTGCAGAAGAGTATGCCATTCTTGTTGGTGACTGGTACACTAAGGGTCACAAGACTCTTAAGAGGCTTCTTGACAGTGGTCGTACGATAGGTACCCCTGACGGTATCCAGATCAACGGTAAGGCCGGAAAGGTTGGAGATAATAGCCTTGCGCCAATTGCTACAATGGAAAGCGGTAAGACATACAGGTACAGAGTTTGCAATGTTGGTCTTAGAACTTCTATCAACTTCAGGATCCAAGGCCACCCCCTGAAGTTGGTTGAGTTGGAAGGATCTCACACCGTGCAGAACATTTACGACTCCATGGATCTCCATGTTGGTCAGTGCTTGTCCATCCTGGTCGAAGCTAAAGCTGATCCTAAGGACTACTACTTCGTCACATCTAGCAGGTTTTCCAAGAAGCCATTGACTTCTGTGGCTGTCATTCGTTATGCTGATAGCAGTACTCCTGCTTCACCAGCACTTCCCAACGCCCCAGCTGAGAATTCTGCTGGAATTGCATGGTCCATGAACCAGTTCCATTCTTTCAGGTGGAACCTGACTGCTAGCGCAGCTCGTCCCAACCCACAGGGATCTTACCATTATGGAAAGATCAACATTACCCGCACCATCAGACTGGCCAGCTCTCGCTATTTGGTCGACGGAAAGCTTAGATTTGGCATCAACGGTGTGTCCCACACAGACGGAGAGACCCCGGTGAAGCTAGCTGAGTACTTTGGCCTTGCCAATAAGGTTTTCGAATACAACTTGGTGAAGGACGAGCCACCAACGGGCAATGGGAAAGCAGTTATTGCCCCAAGCGTTTTGAACGCAACATTCAGAAACTTTGTGGAGATCATCTTCGAGAACCATGAGAAGACCATCCAGTCATACCACCTAGATGGTTACTCGTTCTTTGCGGTTGGAATTGAGGCAGGAACCTGGTCGCCTGAGAAAAGGAAGAACTACAACCTGGTTGATGCTGTGAGCAGGCACACCATCCACGTGTACCCCAACTCGTGGGCTGCAATCATGACTACCCTAGACAACGCTGGCATGTGGAACTTGAGGTCAGATATGATGGAGAGGACTTATTTAGGACAACAATTGTACTTGAGTGTACTGTCTGAGAACAAGTCCCTGAGGGATGAGTACAATATTCTTCAGGACCAGCCTCTCTGCGGTATCGTTAAGGGTCTTGAAAGGCCATCGCCATACGCCGGTGTTTAAGGAGCATTGATCGAACGATCAATGTACGGTTGTTTCCATTGAATTCATACAGTTTCTAATACTTGCTGTAACTCTTTCTTCTTTTCTTCCTTCTTTTCAAGTTTATACTTAATAAACTATTTACTATCAATACCGATGAAGAGGAGTTGATTGTTTTTGTTTCTTCAGTAGATAAGATGCATGTTTTGGATGGGGTATTGGGGAGATATGGATCAAGTCCAGGTTTGATTAGGCTGTTACACTAATGGAAATTGGTTTCGGAACAACAGATGTTATGTTTCCTTCCTGCAATGGTTGTTTGATTGTTTACAGTTCAATTCAATTTCGAAAGTGAACAGTCTATCTAAAGCCAAAAACTAAGCAACCTTGCGAAAGAAATCATAACGCAATCATAAAGTAATCAGGTGGCACAACGGCATACTGTAGGATAGATAGAGTCGACTTCATCAGAACTCTGTATTATTAACTTAATTTTCATTTTTCTCAGAATTCTGTTCAATTTAATATCTGTAATAAATTACAAGTATCATGAATCAGAGCCGGCCTCCTAATTTGGTGAAAAGAATTGACAACATTTTACATCAGACTACAGACTGAAACAATAATATAGTTACTGGTAATTTTTATCAACTTTGACCTGCAGAAGCGTTTGTTGGAGCTCGAAGCACTTGTTGTAATAATCGAGCTGCCAGACGTTGACTGATCCCACCTACCACACGTCCCCCAAGAGTTTGTGCCTCCCGTTCTTGCAGAACCTGATTAGCAATGTTCAAAAAGTTAACTCATTTCTATCACTAGTTGCTTGCTTAAGAAAGTGAATACGTCAATACGAATTTTCATTTATCACGGCTAAACATGCTACCAGCAACTAAAACATGGCAAAGGAAAGTCATGACACAAGATAAATAATATTAATTGACCAAAAGAGCCACGTTAACATGAAACCACAGATAATGGTTTGATTTTGATGCAACAGTAGACAACTGCTGAAGGTGCACCCTTCTAACAGGCAGATAAATGGAAAAGATTACTATATCCCGTAAAACAGTTTCTGCCCGCGATTGAGACCAGGGTATGTCAGGTTATCGGATCGGGCAGGGTTCGGGTACATCCATTACGGGTAATTAAATGGACTTTGGTAAATCCTCTACCCATATCCGAACTCACAATTTTGCAAGGCTATTGAACGGGTTGAGGTTGGTAGCGTTGAACCCCTACCCGGTTAAATCTCCAATAGTGGGGATTTATAAGAACCCCTAGTAAAAAGTTGCAAATCTGATGTATATTATTTACCTTACACCACCAGCTCGTGCAAACAAAGGAGATAACACTAGCCTAACTAACGCAGGCGTGCTCCTTAATCCTACATCTAGCATGTCACAATTTTAAAGTGTCATTGAACATTAAATTATGTACAAGTCAGAGGTTTAACAAAAAAAATCACTGCTACACATTATCTCCAATCACTACCATTGCACAATGGTCTTGTTTGCCAATTCGTGACTAGATAAAATGAAGAGTCTGAAATTTATAATAACACTTATTTTATGTTGTAAAAACTTGAACACATACAATACATCATCTTGATAAAATTATGTTATAGTGCAATTTTGAAAAACTTCTTGCACATTAGTGATACATGAAATTTTTCTTTCAAATTAGTGATTTAGTCAATTATAGTAAGATTCTACCAAATATAGATCACCTAAATTTACTCCTTCCTATAATATCTTATCAAATCCAGTGATACTTTATTTTTTATTGATGCTTTTTCTAGAAAATACAATGTGAGATTATTTATAAGCTATCTTATAATACAAAAACTTACTAATCCACGATACTTGCATTAATTATGCTATGTACTAGAATTATGATGTTTGGTTGTGTATAAGCTTTATACATATATATGATGCTTGCGAAAATCAGAAGCCAAAACTATCCTAATCCATGATGCTTGCTAACATAACAAGAAGAAGATGCTTGATAAGCAAAAGGATGTTTAAAGAAAAAAATCGAATATTCCTATCATTACATTTAGATGAGTGATGTAATTGCTAATTGCACCTCTAGAATCCTAACTCAATTGTACGATTTGTAGCAATACTAAGATGCATGTGGAATTTTTTTGGTATCTGGCAAGAAGCTGATGTTGAGGCTTGTAGATAATGTTGATGCTCGTCAATGTGTTTGTAGATTATGCTCATACTTGTTTATTTTAAAATACTACTAAATTAGTTATCTTTACTCATCGATATATAATTCAGTTTATGATCTTCTGCTGTTAGTTGAAGTGGTAAATAAAAAGCTAAGATAAAAGTATAAAACTTGTTGTCACAACAAGTTTTGTGCCAAATCACTTACTTTCTTTCAGGCAAGTTTCACCATTAAACTTGTGTAGATCTAGGGTAACACATAACATTTTACTTTATTGGCACACACAGATACGAAAAATAATGGCAACGGTAGTTATACTGTAGGGAATAGGTATTTTCTATGATTCATGCAGTACTGATATGATTATCATTTATTCTACACTATCCATAATAAGCTACAGGAGGGATTCCAATGGCTTCGACAGATACTAAATCAAAGGGGAATAGGTCCTCCACTTTTCATGAAATTATAGAATTTGGGGATGAGAATTACATTTTAGGGATTCAATCCTCTCATACAGTTGATCGACAGGCAATAGTCACTTCATAGGCCCAAGAGCAGTAAGTTTAACTTCCAGAACTGAGGAGGGGGGGTTGTGGCTGCACCTTGGAAAATGTTGGAAGGTGATCAGATGTAATTTTTCCTAAACGAAGTTGTGGACGAAGACACAAGGGAGATATACAATCACTCAGTTGCATTGCATGTGAAGACATTAAAGTTTTCCGTTCCCTTTTTTCTTTTTTCTATTTTTGGTGGGGGTGTCGAGAGAATTAGAGAGCAGCATCATTGGAGGGCAAGGAGAGTTAAGTCCAAGGCAGAGATAGAGAGGAGTATAGTCAGAGGTGAGGGGAGTTTTATTACGATTGTTCAGATTATACATTCAATTTCCCACCCAACAATGAAAATAAGATATAAACTGTAGTCCTAATATGTTGAAGTCCAAAATGATACCAATCACAAAAATTCCCCCAAGTCAGTCCAACATGGTTACATTAGTACTCAATGGCAGAGGTTGCCACTTTTTTTTTATTGTTTACGGAGCTCTTTAAGTAAATTCACTAGGGATTGAGAAGCTCAATGAGCTCTAAAGTTTATTAAGTTCAGGCTATAACATGACATCTTCCAGGATCAACGAGGATATTAGGAATGTGCTAGATTATGTAAACCATGTAACCATCGGTAAGAGATTATTTAAACAAAATGTAAAGTTTGCTCACAAGAATGCTTTGCAAATGGCGGAAATCGAGGAACAAGAACAAAACATTCCTCTCCATGGGTACAAATAGTGATATTCAGTTGTCTATATGATGGGGAAACTATTTCACGTGGCCCATCAATCAAGCGAAGCTGAACATCCCTATTGTATTTAGCTCAATCAAATATAAGATCTAAAACTCTAAATAGAATATCATATGCATGAGAAATTTAGCGGAAGTTTGAACATAAAATTAATAAGATTTCAAACTCAGTTAAGTACTCAATTATTTGATGACCAACTTCATTTTTTTCTTTTTTTCCTTTTATTTTTTTTTGAAAGAGAACTTCATCTATTTTTCAGACTGCTAAAGAGTTTTAACAGGAGGAAGCAATTCATACACTTAACTTTATTGTTTCATCAAACAAGAATAAGCTTTTTGTACTAGATTAGAATAAAAGGAAAGTTGATTGGTACCTGTAGTATGGGCAGTAAAATACTAGGATCGAAATTATCGGAGGATCGCAACATTGCCCATATTCTAAATACTTGTTCCCTAAGCTCCAACATGCTTTCTTGCTCAGACATATTCATTGCTAAGGGGCTAGCTGCATTAACATTGAAGATTAGCGATCGTATTGGACCAGGCATAGAGTTGTATGAATCAACCACTGTGCCCAAGACAATGGCTTCAGTAACACGAACAGCTTCTTTGATCACCAATACCCTTAGGCTTTCGCCATCAGGACCAAACAATAGTTTGAGGACAGGTTGTAGAGCTTCTTTGGCAGAGAAATCTCTATCTTTACTTCCCTGGACTAACAAGTTTTCTAGTCTATTCCACCTGCACCAACAAATAATATAATGTTTCTATAGTCAGCACTCAGAATAGTGACAACAGCTCTTCATTTCAAATACCAACTAATTTAATTCAGTCCATAATGCATACCTGAATTTCCCATCCTTGAAAAGCAGTTCTATAAGAGCATCTCTTAGATATGGATCAGGATCAGTAAGAAGCCTTTTAGCAAAATAAGGATATGATGCAGCCAGCACCTTAAAATTAGGGTCGGCATACAGAGCCAAACCTTCTAGGACAGTGAGAGATCTCAAAATCAAGGCATAATATGCAGGGACTGCAGGAAATAAGAAAAAATAATTAGAGATAATTGAAATTAAATGCTAAGAACTGTGCACAGAAACTGTAGTTCATAAACATAATCAAATTTCATAGATACCTCATTTACAACAAAAATCTGCATAAGTAGTGAAATTTCAGCACAAACAGCAGACCAACAACTACTTGTTAACATAGATAGTTAGATAAAGTACGTGTTCAAACATATACTCAGCAGGAAACAGTCTAAAATAATGACATCATGTGACCTATGCTTACATGAAAGAGGTGAAGAAGACATGAGAGGTCTCCTGTTTTATGATAGAAAGTTGGTTCAGGTTATTGCTTGCCATACTCCACGTTTTAGACAAAAACAAGTTAGTCTAACTTTACATTGTGTGAATGTATCTAACTTGATAAGTTTCGGAAGCAAAATAGTTCACCCCAGAGGTCCACGTTTGCCTTTTGATTTATTATTTATATATAGCAAGCTAAATGTTTGATATCCTTAACTTCCACACTTATTAAGTCACCAGTTCTAGATATTAGGGATTATTGCTCAGAGGCCAAAATAATGACTAGAAGTTGTTATTACAGCCACTCTCAAAACATCACTATTACTAGGGCCAAAAAAATTGCTCTCAACCCCAAATCTTGACATTCATACCCCTCTTCAATTTTTTTTAATTACAAGTAATTATTTCATAAACTAACTAATTCCTTAGTAATTTATTTCAAAAATATATTTCATTTAACATCTACCAAATCAAAACTGATCCAAGAAGTCTTCTCTATTCCATAAAATAATGTTGTCCTCTCGCACATCATCATGGTACCAACAAAAAAACTGGTACAAATACGTTGGTATCATTCTATTAATGTAGAAATATTGGTAACATGATCATGGTACCAACAACCAACGGCACGATTATGGTACCAACAAAAAAGCTTGTATCAGATGTTGGTACCAGTTTATTCAGGTGTAAATATTTGGTACATGATCATAGTATCAACAACCAACGGCGTCTTACTTCTAGTGTCTCACACATGATTATGGTACCAACAAAAAACCGGTACTAGATGTTGGAACCGTTTATTCAGGATTAAATATTTGGTACATATGGTACCAAAAACAAAATTGAATTTGTAGGTATAAGTACTTACAACAATCCCGGTACCAGAATCAGGTACCACATAATTCACTACATGCAAATATATCATAGATTTTTGACAAAAATATGAATCATGTTCTGTTTTGTTTTATGGATCAACATGGGAAAAGAATGATTGTAATATAATTCTTTTAACTAGGTATTAGTATTACTATAAGATTGACTAAAGTTAGAATTAGGAAGATCTTTTAAATACTACTCCCTCGGTCCCGCTAAAAAATGTAACTATTACTTTTTGGGACATCCCACTAATTTAGGCCACTTCCACCCACTAACCCCACTAGCTTATACTTTTTTCATTCTTTATCATTTCTTTCTCTTATTTTCATACTTTCTCCATTCTTTATCATTTTTCTCTCCACCAACAAACAATTTATTGACCGTCTTAAAAACAACGCCGAAAAGATTGTGGCTTATTTTAGCGGGACAGAGGAAGTAATTTAGAATCCAAGGATATAAATGAGAGAACACTAGGCAGTAGATTAAAAATGTTGATAGGTATTTTCTATGTTTTGAAAGTCGGACCCGGCAATCGACCAGGACTAAGACTACCTACTGAGGGGTTCAACCAAGTCAACTCGGGTTTCATCATAAAATACAGTATTATATATAACAATATTAACAAATAAAAAAACACTCCAAATATGTTTGTGCATACTAAAAAAAATACATGGACACATTCACGAACTCTTCACCAAGTCTTCCAGAAACAAGGTATCGTTACTAAAAGGCTAAAGACTCCTTTAATATCCATTTAAATAAAGAGGCTCAAAACCTTTCCTAGGGCAGAGTGCAGAGTTCTATAACAAGTAGGAGTACTTCTCTTTTCCCCTTTATTATCCAAAAAAAAATTTTAGCCTTCTTCCCTCCTGAGAGATGAACCAAAAACTCACTATCTACTTCTAATCGGAACCGAATAGCACAAGTCATTGAAGAAAGAGAGGCGAGCACCGGAGGAGAAGGAGAGCATCATGCCAGAGAGAGGAAGGCGTGATGAATCTCTGCATTCTGACTCCGATCTATCTTCCACTCTAGTTTTTTCTTTCTTTCCATCATGGAGGCATTGGGCAAAAGGAGGCGCAATGGAATTAGACCCGGTTTTTACCGGGTACTTAGTTTTTAGCAAGTTTCATGGTTTTCAACCCGTTTAATCCTCCGAGTAGCCATTGAAACCGAGTCAACCCAGCGGGTTTCAAAACATTGGGTATTTTGTCCCACATTTTGGATTGGAGAGAATTTTCCCCTTCTAATTATCTAACGGAGTGTTTATGAAGTAACAATTGTCAGCCACAACACACCTACTTTATACACCCTTCGACCTGTTGGATTGTATACATGTTCCACTTTAATCCGTTCCATTGGATTCTATAGATTTCTATTTTGGCACAATTTAACTCATATTTAATAGTGGGTCCTACCACTAAATCAATTAGCACACACAACCTACAAACCTCATAAATAATATCCAAAAGCATTAAAGCAAACACAGGGAGTACATCATTATGACTATGAGACAAATGTTTCACTCCCTGTTTTTAACCGTATCTGTATCATAAATCCTTCTGCCACAATACCTTGCAATAAGCCTCAGCAACATATAACATGAAGTAATCCACATATGTAGTAGTTCTGTCACATCTAATAACTGTTCAAAAAAGAGTTCATACTTACCATTAAATGGATATTGGTATAAAACAGCACCCAGGCCATCCACAATGGTTTTGAAGTTGAGCTCACTCACAGTTGAATTTAATGCATCGTCAAAGAAGTTTTTCAGAGCTGGTACAATTGGAGTTACGTCTACATCAGGGGACAAGAAGTCTAAAGCATAGTAATCCCGAGCCATGGCTTCATAATCCCGATTAACCATGTGAACGACATGACCAATTATAGCCGATCTTGCTTGTTCGGGTGTTTCACTCATCATTCCAAAATCAAGGAAGGCAAGCTTCCCACCAGGTGTTGCCAAGAGATTTCCTGGATGAGGATCTGCATGAAAATAGCCATATTCGAGCAGCTGTCTAAGACTGCATTGAATGCCGGTGTTCACCAGATCCAGAACTTTAAGCCCTTGTCTCTCAATGGCTTCTTGCTCATTTAATTTGACACCTTCAACCCACTCCATTGTTAAGACCTTTCCACTTGTGTAGTCCCAGAAGATATCCGGTACAAGAACATCTGCTTTGTCTGCATACAGCTTTTTAAATCTCCTTGCATTTTGACCCTCCTGCATAGACCTGTCAAAATTAACATTCAAACCTACTAGCTCTCAAGTCTATATTACTACCATTATCCTAGACGACGTGTATATACTAATGATGCAAAGTAGCATAGGCCTAAGCAGCAGGGAGAGGAAAATCTAAAAAACTAACCTGTACATAGTTGAGCTCTTGAAAAACTCTTCGAGCAAATTCGTCAACAAGCGCAACAACATCACTTGATATTACGTCAACATATTTATTTATGAGAAAACCCACACCTCTTATCAGGTAAAAGTCTAGCCCAATAGCTTCTTCGATACCAGGTCTTTGCACTTTCACTGCAACAGCCTTCCCTGAGTACTTCAACTGTGCTTTATAAACTTGCCCAAGGCTAGCAGCAGCAATCGGTGAAGCAGATATAGATGAGTAAACAGACTCGAGTGGAAATCCCAACTCTTTCTCAATACACGCAAATGCTTCGTCATCTGGAAATGTTGGCAAAGCATCCTAATCCAAACAAAATTAAGAGTAAAAGTTGCAAACAAAGTCAGTAAGATATTGAAATGAGAACTGAAGTGATTATCTATATATTTCAAGTTATAAAAAGCAAACAACATTAACAAGGCCCTACTTCCAAGTATGATTCCTGAACATTCATAAACTTAACGTAAGTGAACAAGTGTTGATTCGAAAATAGTTCCACATGCTACAACAAGTTTTTACTGCTAATTGAAATGAGAACTATAGTGATTATCTATATATATTTCAAGTTATAAATAGTAAACAACACTAACAAGGCCCCCACTTCCAAGTAGGATCCCTGAACATTCATAAACTTTACGCAAGCGAACAAGTATTAATTCGAGAATATTTCGACATGCTACAACTAGTTTTTACTGATAATTGAACCTGAGCTGAGCGAGCAGAATGCATAAACAAAGTGATTCACCTGTAGCTCCGCGAGCTCCTCCAGGTAGTCGGAGGGGCACAAATCAGGCCGAGTCGACAAACCCTGGCCAATTTTGACAAAAGTCGGTCCAAGCCTAGTAAAAGTCTTCCTGAGCTGAACCGCTCGCAATCTCTGCTTCTGAGTCAGCTCTCCTTTGACTTGATCTATCCACAACCCAAACGCGAACGAACCTAGCCCCGTAAATATCTCCAAAGCCCTCCGTACAACCTTAATCGGCCGAGCCTGGTACTTCGCCACCAGAAACTCCGGCGAGTACACGGTGGCGTTTACCGCCCGCGCCATCGCTCTGGCTTCGGCTTGCATATCTTCTGCTCTGTCTCTCCGCAACGGTGATGAGGAGGAGGAAGCATCGTCTCTCACTCGAACGATTGTTAGAGCTCCTCCATTTTCGCCGCCTCTTAGGGCTGGATTAGCCTCCGCCAACGCTGCTCGCGCCGGATTCAGCTTCCACCGCCGTCTGCTACGGCCGAAATTCGCCGTGCCGGAGCAGCAAGTCACTGCAGAACCAGCTGTGCTCATTGCTAAAATGGGGAAGAAGAATTTAGTAGATTTTTTCTGGATTATTCGTTTTGTTTTGTTTTGTTTTATTTTTGGTAAAAGAATAGTATATACTCCTATTCGAAATATTATTATTTGTGGATGGAAGGAAATATATCGACTTGTAATTTTGGGGAGGGGCCAATAGGGAATGGTAACGTGTTCCAATTAAGCACGCAATACTTCAGGTCACTGTTCCGTACTCTACCTATGCTAGTTCTTGATATTTGATTTTGCCGATCGAAAGAATTGAAAAACGGTATAAAATTCCCTTTTTAGGGATAGACTGTGGCTTTAAT
>JAYMSR010000732.1:0-12491 GCA_036897825.1 Plantago rigida | reverse complement strand
CGTATAAAAACCTATACTCAAAGATAACAAAAGACGGTAAAAAAGCCTAGATGAGACGACCTAAAATCGTGTCATCAGGTCTAATTATAAATTTGATGAAGTACTTTAATTTGCTCAACCCCAACATCTGGACCTTATGGGAAGAATTTTTAATTATAGCTGGGCTCTCAGCACTTCCACAGGTAAAATCTGCTGCCGGAGATTCACACTGTAGCTAGATCAATTTTCGAGTAAACCCTTTCTATGGTCTTGTATGTACAGGTCATGTGGTCAACTTTCATCCCGTATGTCCCAAATACTGTATTGCCAGGGGCAATTTCCTTCATCAGTTCAGTGCTGGCTATCGTTCTGGTGAGTATAATAACATTTACTCAAACTTGTATATCGTGCTGGCCATCTTTATTCTTTGTGAAGGTCCTCATCTGTTAGTCTGGATTTCTTGTAAGAAGCTTTTCTTTTTCATAATAGAAAAAGTTGTAACCAAAGTATCTTAATTCAATGTCTCCCTCACCCAGCTTTCAATGTGGGAAAAGAAAGATGTAGTGTCCTCGTGCTTTGATTGTTTTGTAGCTACTGTTTCCAACTACAGTTCTGATGTATGCCTTGGTCATTTGAAAAGGAAATTAAAGCCCCATGCTGGAAGTATTATAGCATGTCTCTGAGAAAAGTTATGTTTTATCTGTGCTTATACAGACTGTAGAATTCTAAAAGTTACTTGCATGTAATCACTAGCTCACTAGTCCATTATGGGAAGATAGATTTTATATGACTGGGTTGTCGATATTATATACTTGTTTGAGGCTTAAAGACTGTTTGCAAAAAATTTCTAAGCGGCTAGTGGACTTTTACTGTTTTACTTTGTGAATTTGTTTTTGGTTTCTGCTCTTCGTAAAGTATAGAAGAGAGTGCGAAATTGCAGTACAAACACCGCCAGCCTAGAGTCTGCGCGTGTGCTTTCATATTTGGGTGAGGGGCCGTGTTTTATTATAATATGAATCTTCTTTGTGCATTTGTAAAAGAAAAAGGATCAGAAGTTATGTGTGAATAAATGATAGGGTTCTGATGTGGAGTAAATGGCATTAAATTATATGTAGAATGTAAGGGTCAAAGTTGTGTTTTCTTTATTTATTAGGACCTTTTTGTTATTTACGTATGTTGGTAGCAGTTAGGGTTAGGGTTTATTATTTAAGTACTTCATTGTTTTGTCAGAATAGTTTTGAAATATTATATGAAAAAATAGAGGTGTTCCTTCAAATCTGTCAATTTTCGGTATTTCTGTGAATCAACGAATCTTGATTTATTAATTCTCGGTATTCTACTGAATCAACGAGTTTTGAGTCAATTCTCGGTATTCTTTTGAATCTAACGAGTTTTGAGTTTATTATTCTTTGTATCCAACCACGCACGCTACATTAGAGACTAGAGTTAGTTTTTTGCCAATGCAGCGTAGACTTGCATTCATAATGTAGTTAGTTATTGCCTTGTGTAGTATGGAAGATTCCTGCTAGTTTGGACTTTGGAGTGTGAGAATTAGTTGCTTGGTATTTCTTATTATAGATTTGTGAAACACCTTAATCACTTCTGAAATTGCTGTTCCTTGAATGTTTCAGGCTCGAATGGGCAAGCTACCTGAGAAAGGTGTCAAACTTCTTGGATCCTTATCTGGCTGGACAGCTACTCTTCTATTCATGTGGATGCCTGTTGCACAAATGGTTATTTTTCTTCTTCTTTCCCACAAATATATCTTCTAGTGGTCTTGAGAAGTTGTCCTAATCAGACTAATTTTCCGTTCTCAGTGGACCAATGTTCTGAATCCTGAGAACATTAAAGGTTTGTCTGCTGTATCCATGTTGCTGGCCATGGTTGGCAACGGATTCATGATCCCACGAGCACTGATTACTCGGGATCTTATGTGGTATGTTAGTTTCAGATCTATAGCGTAGTTTTGGTCTAAATTTGACTTTTATCCTGCACCTTGAAGAGCAAAACATTATACATGTATGACACAATATATTTGTTGCAAGCCAACAAGTACTGTATCTATTCATATTCCATCTACAGGTTCACCGGCTCGGCTTGGGCTTGTGTTTTTTATGGATGGGGAAACCTTATATACCTGTACTGGTAAGTTGTTGCTTGGTTGCAATGTGTAATCCCGCACTTTGTAAAGGTTCTCTTGCCAATTAGCTTTTAATCTGCTATGGTTCAGCTTGAATAGCATCAGCAGGGAGTTTTTCTTGGCTTCAACCTTGGGCTTCGTTGCCTGGATAGGTGCGCATATACTTTGTTTTTCTTATTTTCCTGTTGATGTGTAATTTCAAGTTCAATATTATCTCGAATGGTGCTTCACATATTCCTGTTGTTTTAGGAACTACCTTCTGGAAAGACTCGCAAGTTTACGGATTCAATTCACCGTTCACTTCTTTAAAGGAGCTGCTTTTCGGGCCTTGATGATACCTTCGCAGCTTCGTTTCATTGGTTCAAAAGACAGAAATACAACATGATCATGTTCATCGGTAAGATCTGCAACAACGTAACTATTCTCATGAGGAATCTAGATTGAGCGCGAAACATACTAGAGCTGTATCCATCATAATGTCCTTTCGCAGTGGAAATCCACAAGGAGAAGAAAAAATAAAACCTACATTACAAGTAGTCTGTAACTCTGTATGTAAATGCTGTTATAGTACTACCGTTTCATGTATAGAGAACTCACTGGGGATTTTTCTTGTTAAGTTTTATTTTGTAATATTTGTTTTCTTGTACATTTGAACTAAGATGTTGATGTTTATTCTCTGTTGTGGCTAAATGTAACTGGCTAATGAGATAAACAAGAACATCATATTCTGAAATTGCTAGTAAACTATTTAGTAAGTGAGAATAATAAGGTATACGGTAAGTCTCGCTCAGTTGGTCAAAATGCTTGTCACTGTTTTGAACTCACATGGAGCGAATGTCTGTGATTCATATTTTTTGCGTTAGACTTTGTTGCAAATTATTGTGGTTTAACTTGACATGTATGGTTTTCAGTCTATTGCGTGAACCGATAGAGTGATGTCTTAGACAAAACATGGTAATTTGGCTGCAATGTTTATTTCTTTAGGCCTCTTTTACAAACCTAAAAGTATGTAATAGAGAAGAGTTACAGGTAAAGAAACTAGCATCCCGAAAATAACCCTGCAAAATGAGAAGAATTGATCATTTTTACAGTACAGTACGGTAAATGACTTATAAGAGACTGTATATAAAGTTGGTAAAACATTAATTACCCCGTGCTTAGTATATCAGGGTGCAATCCATATTCTCGTGCAAACACAAATGGGACAATTCCTTGAGGAAGAGCTGCCTACATCAATCACGGAATTAATTTTCCCGAGTTGAACGGTATAAAGTGAGGTAGATGATTCATAGAGAGAATGTATACGGTATACCTACTATATATGGTTAGTATACCTGAACTATGGAAGCATGGAGGCGTACGCCTCTAAGACCAACAACGAGAGAAGAAGCTGACATGACGATTGGACCACCTATAAACCGGAATGCCATTGAAATTGCCGCCATTTTCGTACCACAGGCAATCAAACGAGGTTGAAGAGCCATGAACAGCCCTATGTATATATGCACCATCCCTCAATATTATAAGTAACATGTAAAATTGAATCGATTTACTTTAAGAAATCGACTCATTTATGAGCATTAACTTGTACTATACGTATTAAGATCGATTGAATGTTAATGGAAGCACCTAAACTGAACATGGCCATTCCAAGACCTGCGTCTGAAATTATTTTGATGGAGTATTTAACCAAACTAGGCATGCCAATATTGTACCTAGAAACAAAATGATGAATAGATGGTCGCATTAACATAAATATGTGTTCCGTTATTTCGTTATGTTAAGATCGATTGGATTTATGTGGTTGGGTATGACTATTTACTTACTTGAAAGAGATTAGAGACCAAAAAAGGCCTAAGACACTGGAATAAGTGTTTGGATTACGTGAAAGCTTCCTTCCAACCATGATTAGGATGAGTTTAAGCATAACCATAGCTCCTGGCATTTCTTGATTAATGCTTCTTGTTCTTGTATCTGATCCATCGTCTTGTACTGGAACCTTTCCGCAATCTCTAAAACTAAGATCTTTCTCTGGATTAAGAAAAAGAAAATGGTGAAAATGAAAGGACATATACAAGATTTTTTTTAGAAAACGTCTTCATGAGTTTGAAATATTATAGAAAAATGTCTGATTTTTCATTAGAATAGGAAAAGTCAGTTTTTTAAGTTGTTCGCGGTTAACGGTCAGACCAGCAAATTTTAACGCCTGGGGGTTTACATTGTGCATATGGGTTTTAACAACTGGGGATTTTAACATTGTGTCTGGGGGTTTTAACAACTAGAGGTTTACATTGTGTTTGTAGGTTTTAACAACTGGGATTTTAACAATGTGTCTGAGGGTTTTAACAACTGGGGGATTTACATTGTGTTTGTGGGTTTTAACAACTGGGGTTTTTAACATTGTATCTAAAGGTTTTAACAACTGGGTGTTTACATTGTGTTTGTGAATTTTAACAACTCGAGGTTTTAACATTGTGTCTAGAGATTTTAACATTGTGTCTAGAGGTTTTGACAGTTGGGAAATTTACATTATGTCTAGGGATTTTAACAACTGGGGGTTTAACATTGTGTCTGTGGTTTTAACAGTTGTAGTATTTACATTGTGCCTGGGAGGTTTAACAACTAAGGAATTTAATATTGTGTCTGGGGATTTTAACAACTGGAGATTTTACATTGTGTACGCGAGCAACTTAAAAAACTAATTTTTCTATTCTAATGGAAAATCAGGTCTCTTATACTTTCTAAATAACATCATAAAACTTGTCTTTATAGATGAATTAAAATGACTGACAAACATTATTGTTACAGTTTACATTAATTGTTATACATGCATATAAAAGTCACAGTCAACATCAATTGTTATACATAAACATAAAATTGGCATATCATGTTTACTCATATAATATTATTTATATTATTTAGAAAAATTTATATTCATATTTAATAATATTCATCACTATATATCTCTTAATTACCTCCCTCAATCCTCAAAATCTTTGTGATATTCTTTTAGAAATATAAAAGGTTATGAAATGAGAATAGAGTTATTAATTACTTCTCATGTAACACGCTGATTTATTTTGCAATTGGTACTGAGGCAGGTGAGATTCTTGTATTGGGACAACATTAATCAGAACCTATGTTGACATGACAATATGACATTTCACTATTAGGAAACAAACCTAAATAATACTGGTATTATTATGTAAACTCAAGCCTAAATGAGTGAAATGAGCGATCATAAATTCATAATAGGAACATCAAAATAATTAACAACTCAAGGTTATGCACACAAAATTTAAATGTATAGCTAAGTTCGTTCTAAAATTTGAACACATTTGACATACCGCCAAGTTTGAATTCTCGTGGTGACTCCCATGCTATCTGCACAGCTGGTGATGACATCTGAGAAATTTTGTCAAGAGCGGGACTCATGCTGATCAAATCAAGTTCGTTGAAATTTGATGCCCTTGGTGTGGGCTGGAGCGAGTACGCATCTGATGAAGCATAACCCGAGAACCTTGGGCTAATGGGTCGATGCCCGAACCCAAATTCTTGCGGTGTATTTATAGAGAAGATCTCTACACTAGAGAGATTTGATATTCGAGAAGTTGGCCCCAAAGAGGAGGATGTAAGGGCGGAAGATATGGACCTTCGTATCCGGACATTGATATGACCCGTGTTGTCGATTACGGACTCAGTGTATAGTGGGTCCCGGCCATCAAGTGAGATGACATCATTGTCTATTTCAAATTTTGTTATGGTGGAAGCTGTTTGGCCCGGGAACTGAACCCGGATTAATATGGTTGCTGCTCTATATTCGAATAGGAAGAGCAATAAAGTGTACCTGCATGATCCCTCAAACTTTTACCACATGTGTTACGTGTTTTACCACATACTCCCTCCGTCAGTATAATCTTCACCCGTATTCATTTCTGGTTAATAATTATTCATTTAAAAAATAGTGAAAAATGTGAACCTAATAACCATTCTGTCAATTTTTTCCTTATTTTATTACCCACTAAGCAATTTTATCATTATTTATTCATATTTATTATCAACCATAAAATAAATGTCCCAAGTTTAGACGGAGGGAATAATAACATTTTAATGCTATCATGTAATAACACTGGCAAGTATGCATTTACCCCAAGCTAGCAAAGACCTATCCATAATACTATGGTGTGTGTGTGAGCTTTTAAGTTATTAATTAGTCTTATTTATAGTGAATAGTGTAAAATCGAAATCAAGTTTTATTATATGGAGATCATACATGTTTATTTATACTATAAGGTTTGAAAACGTAGAAAAAATTACTTATATGATTATTGTCACTATAAAATCGTTGGTGTCGATTTAAACCCAAACTTATCATGCAGTTACATAAATAATCTTTAGAACTAGTCAAGTGTGGTATACTCTCTGTCTCATAGCTTTTTGTGATAAAAAATCAATTCACTTTTACATAATACTGAAATAATGTCCGACTTATGTTTCCCAACTTTTTCAGCTTGCTTTGACGTGAAGCTTAACAATCGTGCATAATAATTATACCAATGTCATCGACATAATATGTCAATCTATACATGATTTGATTTTATTCAATACTGAAATAATGTAGTTAATTATAATCAATTTTCATTGATAAATAAAATTTTGAATAATTTGAAAAATGATTCTTTGTAGGTTTTCAATAATGAGATGGATATATAGTCAGGTAGTTGTCAATCAAAATTTAGTTGAAACAATTTTTAGTATTAGTTTATCGACGAGTATTACATGACATATACTAAGTCACCCTTGCAGTTAATTACTAGCTAGAAACAAAACTCTCAGTCTTTCGAGTTCCAAGTTGAAGTTTTGTTTGGTATTGAATTGTGATTTTCATAAACTTTACTAGTACTATAGTTTAGAAATTAGAAGTTTTGAGTTTTGGAGTTGCGCAGGGTATAAATTAAAACCAACATGAAAGTTTTGTAAAACTCAACTGGATTTGATTGCCAAACACTCCGACTATATTGTAGCAAGAACAAAACCTAAAATTGTGTTCGGAACAATTTTCACAAGTTTATTGACACATATAACTTACCAGATAATGCATTGGAGAACAAGAAGTTGAACCATGAGAGGCTGAGTGAAATCACCATACATGGCATTGAGCAGAGGGATTCCCATAACCAAAGTGTTTGGCAAAGTAGAGACTGAGAAAATAGTGATCAACCACTCCAATTTCCCTTTCCAAGTACACCAAATAGATAGCAAACCAAGCACAAAGGCCTTGGACATTGTGTCTGCCAGTATGAACTTTATGTCCATTTCATAAGGGTTGTTTTCAGATATGAAGTGGAAGGACAAAACCGGAACTGCGAAAACCGCCACGAACCGGTTGATACCGGAGCATTGCTCCGGTGAGAATATCTTGCACCATTTCACGGAGCCGTAGGCTACAAGCATTGCAAAGTAGAGGGGTACCATGGCACACATGACTTTGTAAAATTCATCTCCATTTATCATCTTTTATTTCTTGTGTGTGTGACTTGTCAAGTTGTTGAGTGTGTGTTTAGAAGTAGGCTCTTGTAGGAAATGTCAGCCTGAAATTTGGATGGATCCGGTTCGGTCCGCTAAGGATTGAACTCGTTTGGATCGGATCCATCATAGATCTATTCAAGAATGTGGTGATCTAGATTGAGTGGTCTGATGGGACCCGGCAATGGCGAGGAAGACTCAGTGACTCACTTATATTTTAATGTTTGACTTTCGATTATAACTGGACACTTGCTTAATTAAGTGAGGCTTTTAGACGGCTTAGCTTAATAAGGTTTGATTCTTTTTTATAATCCATCCATTCCTTATATCTGTTGCTATTTAATTTTTACATAATTTTTAAAAAAATTAAGTAAAAAATAATTTATATAAATAAAGTAATAAGTGTATGGTAAAAATTAAAAAAAATAAAATTAATAAATTATGAAATAGAGTGATTAAAATATTAATAATAGTAATAATGGATCTTCATAAAAATAAATGAAAAGTTTTAATGTAACGTTTAAAATGAAAAAATGTAAAATTTCTAAAGGAATTGATGGAGTATTTTATAAGCTACTTTGTTTTCATTCGTTGAATATTGATTGTTGAAGTAAATTAGTTGTTAGGGAGTATTAATCCTAACACCACGGTCCATCTCGTGAGAGTTGAGACCATCTCTCGAGCTCTGGCTCAAAGTCAAAGGTAGTGATATGCTATGTTTGGTGCGATCATACTAGATTTTTTATTACCTTCTGTGGAAATTTGTGCTAGCTCTATTACCCGTTTGGTGACCATCAACTTCTCTAACATAGCTTTTTCTTTCGACCGTCTTTTTGTCGGAAACAAACTATACGGCCATGTACGACAAGCACCATGAAAGAAAATGTACAATCAATTGTAATTGGACCCCTTTTAATTGCATTCTAAACTCGGGAATATGTAAACCGACCCAATTATTACTCATCAACTAAAATTTATGTACAATCACTTGTAATTCGATCCCTTTTAATTGCATTCTTAACTTCAGAATATGTAAATCGACACACTTATTACTCATTAACTAAAATTTATATATGGGCCCTATATATATATATATATATACACACACGAGTGTTTAAATATATGAACCAAATCAGCACGCGTGTATGTAAGTCACTCATGCCTTCAACTGTGCTGTACTTGTGTAACATTTCCATGAATTAATGAAGCAAATCACTTTGCCGACACACTATAAAAAATAAGAATCGTGGCTGCAGGCACTAATTTTATTGGATGTTTCCACTTTGAAGCTAGGTGTCGATAATAATTTCCGATACTATAATGATTTTCATAATTAATTGGTAATGATAGGAAATTTACTTGGTAGATTTTGCTGCCCAGTGCTCGATCCTTGGTGTTTTCATTCAATGATACCTAGCCTAGTCCATCATGTGATACGTACCAGTCTATGTACTACTTCTTAAGTGTCATGGTCCTAATTGTATTTTTATGTTTAATTAGCATTTGTATGAAGTATTTAAATGTAGTTAGTTAGCATATAGATAGTTATGGATAAGGATGAGTTACTAGCTGTTAAAAGAAATCAGTTAAACTTAGGATAGTATATACTCCCTCCGTCTCGGGTCCCGTGGTCCCAGACATGAGTTTTAAGAGAAAATTTAATAAAATAGGAGAGATGGTGTATAAAGTAAGATAGATATTGTATAAAAGAGAATTAATAGTGAATAAAGTATGAGAGATAATGTATAAAGTAGGAGATAGATTTTTCATTTAAGAAATGTAAATATGAAGTTGGGGCAGCTTAAAATGAAATGCGATAAGATGAAGCTCGGACGGATGTGTATTGTTATGAGCAGGAATGAAAAGTTTGATTTTAATTGTTAAGTTCTATCTCTTCTCACCTAGTTTCTTAAGGAGTGTTTAGGATTTACACTAGCAAAACAAAATTCATATCTCAATTCCTATCATCATGCCAATATATATTTTTCTAAAGTCAAATTATGTATTTATGTTTCATCCTTTTCAAATCATATGAGTTTCCGATCGGCTTTAATTTGTTTCATGATTCCTAATCCCACAATTTCAAGCTTAGTTAGTGAACCGGCACCCTTGAAACGGTTCAGGTCTTTAAACGGAAACTCTTGATGTCTTCAACTCGATTTGGGAATCTGACCTATGCGGCACCGTCTTCATTTGGTGAAGGTCATTTGAAGGATGCTTACACAAATGAATGATTCTCAGTTATCATTTGTCTACCGTAATGCAATAGCATAGTGGGTCTTTTATTGTAAAGAGGAAGTGAATGTAACTCTAATGCTTTGTTTGCTTAAAACTAACTTGATAGTTTGGAATGTTTGTCAGATGTGATTTAGTATTTTGCTTCCAAGCTCATATTTTTCTTAATTAAAATTAAATGTAAATACTAATGTTGTATGTGAAGTTCTCTCGGAAAGAGCTGTTTATTCTATTACGTGAAACTTTATGTATTTATTATTTCTAGATCTCGATCCCTTGGACTTTAGTACATTACTTAAAAATGAATCTACTCTAATAATAAAAAAAGATCTTAATTTTACAGGTAAATTACACTCCATTACAAAAAAATTATGTTTTATAGTGTCATTTATTCTAATTTTTACCAGAACCTAATCGTAACCATATTGTATGAGGGTGCAATAGTACAAAATAGCATCAGCCTTTTTCTAGCTAAAAGGTAGTATGCTTTTTCCACGCCAATGTAGAAATGGGGTACGCCTTTCCCATTCTCATTGTTTCCCTGTTTGTTTAATTTACAATCTGCATCCATCATGAATCATAATGATAACTTATTGAATTTGATATCATTGAAGTTGGTAAAAGCAAATTTTCAATTCACATAAGTCACACAAACACAATGTTACTGATATGATGTTAGTGTCTAAATCGTGCGTACTTGTAAGTTAGCACCATGTACATACAAGAGTGAAGGTTCAGTTTTCTTATTTTTAAGGAGTTATTTGTAATTATACAATCTGACCACTAATTAATCGAAATTCAACATTTATATTGTGTACATATGCATCTTGTCATAATTCATGCGCGCAATAGGAAACTGCACAATAACCACTCATTATAAGGTTGATCTAGATCACATAAATTTGAAGTTATTATGAAGTATACTCGTAACAAAATGTGCGCTTGTTGGTAAAGTGTATCTTAAATATGAACGAAGGAAAAATGGAAGCCATAGCTGGTGAAATGTTGGAGAATAGGAGGCATTGCGGCAAGGTAGTTTGTTATGTTATGCAAGAGAGTACAAAACTACCAAGTACAAACAAGCATGGCAAAAGTGAAAAGACTAGCTACGTTGTGGGCTGGCATGAAAATGGGCCCAATAAACGACAGACAACAGTCACAACACGCATGCGCCGGCCCATCAGTCTCCGTCCTGTTGCTTCCTTGCTATTACAAGTTACAACCTACATCATCTGAAGGCAACAGTAATCGAATGAGAATATACCTAACTTTGAATGAGAATATACCTAACTTTTGCAAGATACCGATCAAACATAATACATTTGCGATGTTTAACAATAAACATCACATGAATATGAATGTAGTAATACTACAGGTTGGTTAACATTTGTCGGTTCATAATGCAAACAAATACTATGCCATTGTGAAATTATTAGTGCAGAAACGTCAAAATTACAAAACAAGCTAAATTAGGCATCAATGTCCAAGGATTTCATAGTCATTTACGACACAAGCCAGGTATCAGACATTAAATTTAATAGACATTAAATGTGTTATAAACGATGGCTTCAGGTAAACTTAAATGTAACCTTTCCACTGAACTTCTGACAGAAACCACTTGATATAAATGGAAAGATTTGGACAATCAACTAGTATTAATTGTACAACACAAAACCACCCTACAATGCTTACTACTACTGAAACTTCCCCATTATTTTTTCCTTGAATAACATTGTATTCTAGTGGATATATAAGCATGGCCATGCACCATAAGCATGTTCTCAAACTCATGTTTGTACCAGCTTTGCCAGAATAACCATATCCAAGATTTTTACGTCCAGTGTATCATCTAGTTTCACAATGCCATCTGTGCCATCAATACCGATAAGCTTCCCTGTGGCACCCCGATGCGTACCACCCATGATTTTGATCTTTTCTGCTTTTCTAGGAGGTACTACCTCAATCTCATTAGGAAGCGCTGTAACAACATCACCATTCCCACTAGATCCAAGGGCCACCCGACACGATCCGTCCTGAACCAAAACACAACAAATACCATTAGTGCTCAACTTCTGATAACTTGTCTATAAGAATCCACACCGCATTATTTAGCTAAGCAAGCAGAGAAATCTGCTCAAGTTTTATTTTTTTTTCTCATATTTTAGGAGAAAGAAGTTGGTCTGTTGCTAGAAATAAGTTAACAATTGTGTTTTGCAAAAACTGTGCCAAGAGAGATGTCAAATGAAGCGATAGATGTAAGCGATACCTGGTGAAAGTACAAAAAGATGGAAGTGCCAAATATGATATTTACAAATACTCCAAGGAGTAATATTTAATTTGAATAGGAAAGCTTTTAGATGGGAGAAACTACAAGCAGTTTTCCTGAACACCAAAACAAATTTTGGAGAAATAAGTGAACACTTGGGATTTGCTAAAGATGTCACAAAGACCTGGACGAGCAATAAAACTCGATGCGTTATGAGAATACATATGATTTTGAGGATGGGCATTATAAGGTTGGTGGGTGAAATTTGAGTGTTGTGCTTGTAGTGTTCGAAACAGAGACCTAATATAAAGGGTTGGATGAGGTTCAAAGTACATACTAGGACGT
>JAYMSR010000731.1:0-12494 GCA_036897825.1 Plantago rigida | reverse complement strand
TGAACTCATTTTCAATACTAATTATACTTTGACTAAAAAAAACTAACCCAAGATCAAGTAACAATACTACTAGAGACTTTTTCTATTTTTTAATTTATTGGGAGGAGAAGTTTTAGCAATATTTAGAGAATTGAGACCACAAACATAATTTTTGCCTAATTGGACCTATCGTCTTGTTCTTTACACACGAGGTAAGGTCCCTGACCAATAAGGTATTTCTTCCTCTAATTCTTGTCAAATCCTTCTCCCCTCACCTAATCAATCTATTCACTCATCTATTTCTTCTGATCTTCTTCTTCTTCTTCTCCACTCTTTTTTCACCTAATCCATTATTCAGGCCAGCTAGCTATCAATCTTCTTCTAAATTTTATTCTGTCATCTATTTCTTCTTCTGCCTCAATCTCTTTAGTTTGAGAAATTATAGATCTGATTGGGAGGCCAATTGAAATACTTAACCTAGTAGCTGCTGCTTCATCATTGAAGCAAGGCAGGCAAGCAAGCTTCCTGTTGGTTTGTAATTTTCTCTTATTTCGTAACTTCACCTCTCACCGCCTTTCTTGTCCCTTGATCAGACCTCCTGCTGCCTGCCTTTCTTCAAGTGAGTTTCAGTTCAATTTCATGTGCGTTATCACTTCTTATCGGTCACTTAATACCACTGTAATCACTGCTGAACCTGTAGTCTGATTGAGTTTCGGTTTTGCTTCAGTCAATTTCTCTGCTTTGTTACTTACTCCTCCTCACATTCAACAGCAGGAGCCTTTTAGTTCAACACTGCCACAAACTATGTCCAGACCTTTGTAAGTACATTTAGACCATAGATAGGTTGAATGCATATTACTTATCGTCTTACTTCTTATTTTTATCCCTCGTTTTATTGTCATTCAAAAGGTTTGCAGTATGCCTCAAGTCAATTGCACTTCCAGCCTGGGAAATGATAGCACCAAAAACTGTATGCTCCCTTTTCTTATTCTTTCCCCATTCTCATTATTTCTGTAGTTTAAACTCTGATCGTTTTCTACTCATTCTGTCGGGAGAACTATCAACGGCTACTGGTGCCTCAGTGCCTGTTATTAATTTTGAAATCAATGGATGTCGAATATAGAGTGACTCCTGTGTTTTGGATGTGGGATTTCAGTTTTATTGAACTAGAGTTGATGAGGTATTGGTTACACATTGTGCAGTAATATACAATGCCCAATCAAAATAGAACTTGCTCGATCATCCTTCCTTAACGAGCCGTTGTAAGGTCAGTATCGCGGTCGCCTTCCCCACCCACCGAACAACGTATCCAGTTCCAGCCCTATTCAAGGGGACGAAGCTCCAAAAAAAATGTTTCAGAGCAAATACCTAGGCTTGGGCTGTTGATATCCACATGCTGGCTAGAAAGCAGTAACCCAAACTTTAGAGGATGTCTCAAATTATCCCACGTAGCTTGGGTAATAATCCTGGATCAAGTATAACTTGGGCAACCCATCTGAATTAACTTGGCTGTCCAGGGGGTGGTGACGACCCTAAACAAACAAATTCAAGATTTGGATTTTGACTGCTGATAGTTTTCCCGTCCCATAGTGGGAGCTGGGAGGTTTTATTTCGAATAATGTTCGATGTTTTTATGATTGAAAAGCTTGCAAGATAGATGAGCTTCTTAGTAACGAACTCTGTTTAACTTTTAAAGAATCTTTAATAGGGACAGAAGAACACAGACAACTTTTTTGGAGCATGGCGTCTGTATGGAACATCCATTGGTAAGTATTATTTTTAAGAGACTGATATCTGGTATTTGTGCAATTTCATATGTATGCTTCTACTTTTTTGATGTACATTATATATATATATATATATTGTTATTATTTGTGAATTTTTTTTACATTTCTTTGACATGTAAATATGGAGAAAGTTAATTTTGGAGGTTTTTTGCGTTGAAGGATCTCAGACTACAGTACCAATCAAGAGATATCTCCAGAATGAAATTATCAAAGCGTTATGCTCAGGAGAGAGGAATCAAGCGTCCAGCCTGCTTTCAGAGCTTGTATCTGAAAAGCAAGACTTGGAGTCTAGGGATTTTGTTGAAATTCTAAGTTACTGTGCTAGTAAACCTGATCCGTTGGTAATGTCCTATTGCCTGGCTTTCTGTAGCTTCCCTTTTAACTTTCATTTAATGTGATTAAATTTTATCATTTCTCATTTCATGACGTGGAAATTATTTGCTAATTCTAGCTAAGGGGTACATTGTGAGCCAGCCAACCTGTTTTTGAATAAGTGGGATTATCTAGTACTGTCCATCTATCCCGGACCAAATGTCACATATTTTATTTATATATGTCCCAATACAAATGTCACATTCACTCAGTGCATCTTTTAGAAACGTTTTTACACTACACATTGATTTTCGTGCCCAAAAGCAAATGTAAACATTGGATCGAGGGAGTAATTTAAAATTTTATGTTATAATTACCAGATACGTTGTATTGAATGCAGTTTGTGATGGAAACATGGAACCTGATGAAGGAGAAGGAAATACCAGTACCACCGAGTCGTGGGTTTCGTTACATAATTGGAGCTCTTTGTAAAGGCGGTTATCTAAAAGAGGTATTCATATGCAATACTTGTTGTTGTGTGTTATTGTTGCATTTAGCCTTATGACTCTTTATCTCTCACCAACAAGTTTGGATGTTCGAAAATGTGTGGTAATTTTGTTATTATGTGTTGACTCTGGTAACTAGTGATGATTCCGTACCTAGAAATGAAGTTGGACTTGGATAGTCCAGCGAGCTAGTTATGAAGTACGTAAAATTATATAAGAATAAGGTGAAGTATACAATTCTTGGGTGACAACTATTTAAGGAGATAACGGCTAGGAGGCCAATTACTTACATGATCTTTGCAGACCACAGAAGTTAAACAAGGACTCGTGCAAAGTCTACCTGCAATTCCTATGAAACGTTTGGAAAGGACTAAAGAGAAAGGTTGAGGGTATAATTGTCCAGTTTAATTATTTTACTAATTTTATCTAGTTTAATATATACCTGATTTAATGTGCTCTATAATCAGTCTACCTTAATGCCACCAACCGTAACAAACAGCTCCCTAGTTTATACAATGTTAATTAGATATATATTGAAATCCAAGAGAATGAAAAAGAGGACAGAAGATATCAGCTGTCGCTTGTCCTATTTCAAGGGAATGGTAGTATTTATTTTGGATTACAACTGCTGTAATGCAGGACACCAGTCTTAGCATTTACATGTATTTGCTGCTAGATATCACAATCATTTTCATTATATATCAATTCTTAATGATATTATCATGTCATCTAATTAATTCAACATTGTGATCTTACATGATTTATTAAGTCACTCTTGTTGCTTGGAGAACCATTTGTATGCTTACATATGTAATGAATCAGTAAATGCATATTGGGTCTCGTTTCCCCACTGGAAAAGTTTGTCCTTATCTGGGCATTTTTTGCATTGTTTTCCTAAAAAAGTTTCGGTTCTACTTCACCAGGCATTCAATATATTGAGCACCTTGGAGGAAAATTCAGCTGGAACCCTATTATTACCTTTGTGCAACATTTTGCTACGAGCTTCTATTGAGATGCACGAGTTCGATCTTGCTAATTACTGTTTGCATTTGATGGAACACCGAGCACTGGGCAAAAGTGAGATTACTTATGCTCTTCTTCTGAAGGTATGCAATTCGCAGTTTCTGATTGCGCGAAAGCAGAACTGGAAACTATTTAAATATACTTTTAAGTAGAGGCTTAAATATTCTCACCAAACCAAAAAAAAAAAAAAGAAGAAAGAAAGAAAAGGCCAAGGCTTTGATCACTCATGCCTTTAACAAATTTAACTATGCCTAAGCCTGCACCTGTTACAATGGGGCTTTAAATTTGTTTTGTTTTTCTTTTTTTCATGTGTCCACTTTTATGTAACAAGTCAACAACATTACTTAAACTAGATATTTAAGACAAGCTAGAAGTGAATAAAACACTTGAATTGTTACCCTTTTGTGTGGACTTGAGGTGTAGTTTGTGCATGCATGTACCCTGTTTGGTTCTCGTGTAGTATTTGACTTTTTGTAAAAGTACTACCTCACTGCTGGCAGCGAAGCTATGATTCTAAATTACCTTGGGCAGACTGTAGTTTATATGAGAATGAGACATGAATAATTTAAAAATGTCAAATAACACAAAATTATATGAGTATTTGAATTTTGAAAAGCTTAATGGCAATTGAGGAACTTTATGTGTAGTAATAATCTTAAGGTTTTTTTTCTTTATGTCATTCTGTTGGTAAGAATGGTGAAGTGTAACCGACGAAAATAATATCAAGAATATATTTATGGAGACTTGGTGTGTGTGTGTATCAACTATCAAAAGAGGATCAGTCAGTTCCTCCCACAATCATATTAGTCTACTAAACAACCTCTGGAATCTCTAGTAGCATCTTGAAAACTTGCAGCTGTCCTCTGATATTTGCTTGTTGCAGACTGACCAACCCTACTAGCAAAGCAAACATAAGAACGATTTCATTTCATTACATCGAAGAATTTCACAAACATTGAGAGACACATTGTTGAGGCCAGAACAGGTACCAATTTAGACAAAAAACATTGAGTTAAAACACATCTAGATCACTATGTAGCTGCTCAATCATCTATATGACAACAAACGACCCACCAACTTATAAAGCTATGTAACGTGAATTCTAGGTATTGGACAGAAGAACTTGTTAAATGGAAGGATGAAAGTAATCCAAGGTGGTAGAATGCAAATGTGAAATGGCATGGGTAGAGGGTGAGTGGTAAATAGTAAATACTAATAGTAGAACTCAACTGCGGCCTCACCCCCATTCAGCCGTCTCACACTTCCAAAAACCATAGCAGAAATCCACAACCATCCGTCCATTGTTAGAGTTTGGATGATACTAGAACAGCCCCATCAGGAAACCCATTCAGCCGTTTCACACATCCAAAGACCATAAATACAGAAATCCACAACCAGCCATCCATTGTTAAGGTTGGGATGTTACTATAACAGCCCCGTCATGATACCCGGTCAATGGAAGTGGAAACGCAAAACTACCACAAAATAAGACGTGGAGGTCAGCAACAAACAATGATGGACCCAAGAATAACCTAAGCATCGTAACCCCCTCCAAAAGCAGATGGGTCAAGTTCAAGTCTCTTTTTTAACCAACCTTCTCTTTTGCTTCAGTGATAATCTATGGAACACCAATTTATATTCAAAACCTAATTGGAAACAGTCTAAATCGATTTAGGACACTATAAAATTGTTGACCAATTTTATCTTTAACAAAAAGCAGGGTTTCCAGCGAAGGAATAGGATTATGTCTGTCTGTCTTCACCATTATAAATATTTGCCATTTCATACTTTTTTTCTCTCACCCGCATAAGATGATTAAATACGACAATGACAAAGATCTCATATCAAATGTCAAAATGAGATTTTAACTCATCTTGACATAGAGTCATATCTTGAGAAACTGCAGAGGAACAAACCTCATATCGGGACCATGGAGTATTGACTGCCATCAGAGAAGATATGAATCTGTATGCCAGAAAAGGAGATGAACCTTTTAATTTTCTTCTTTTATGCTTGAGGAAAGGTTCGGACACTGACACATCCAAACTGAAAGTAATGCAAACACATGTCAATTTCTGAACATCTCAACCTTATCTTTAAGGTTATTTGTACACTCTTGTACATCACAACAATTACGTTTAATCATAGATGTCAATCTTCATAATATACCCCACATTTCAAAATTATCATGTATATATACAATCTGTATGGGACAGTTAGTGAAGCAACCTTGGAACTTAGACTGCTCAAATTCTCAAGAAATGGAAACCAAAGTTAGATCAGATGAGGAATCTTGACCAATTCTGCCAAACAGAAATGAAACTTACATTCTACGAATAAATTGAATCCCCAAAAGTGTCTTTAAGCCAAATACTAAATAAATGATTTTTCTTCATTGCGAAAACAATATAATCTTCACAATTCAAGTAAAGTCATAATAAAAAATATGACATTTTGCCAAAATGAAAGTTTCCAAATGATCCATGATGCAACATGTTCAGTCCAAACCAACTATTGACATATATGAATCCAAACTGAGAGTACATTATGCAACTGAAGAGTCGAATTAGGTGCTAGTCGTGGCATTTAAGCGGGTACAAGAGAAACAGCCTAAATCAAAGCAAAGCAAGTCTTTTTTTGAATAATCAGATTAGACAGGCATATCCACTTTACTGCATCTCTGAATTCTGAATATCGAAGGAAAATAAACTGCTGGATTATATGTGAATCATTGAGCTTTTAGAGAATGCATTACAATGATTGGAATGTCGGCCATCACTTGTCATGAGATTGATTGTGGATGCAGAATTTTGTCATGGCTCACTGTCATGCCTAATGATGTTTCTCATATTAAACTACCACCATAGTATATTTTCTACTTTTTTCTACATCCAGCGATTTGATTACTTTTAAAATTTAATTTGTTATACTATTACTATATCAATGTTATTTTGAGTGGGGAAGAGATAAATCTAGATTATCCCAGTCGGAGAAATATGGTTGGTCGTTTTGTATCCGGAAGTGCATCAAAGTAGATTATTTTTATTAGATTCTCTTGAAAGGGTATGATTTTTATTAATTATTTTTGTTTATATTTTCTTCATCTGTAAAGTCCGATTACCAAATGTTAAAAGGATTAAATCATTAAACTCAAAATGCATAATATGTCTCCCTGCTATTTACCTTTATCTTTACAAAAATAAAAAAATGCCTATCCATCATGGTTTTCTTCAAAAGTGAACATAATTCTTTCATGTGATGACCCAAGTTTGATCATTGATGGATGACCAAAATTAGGTCATTCCTACTCCCTAGACAACCTAAGGCTTGCCCTAATTTTCGGGAACATTTATGGATGACCAGTAATTGTCGCTGGAGCTATTGTATGTGTCATTCCAGATAACTTTCTAATTGCCCGAGGACCAAAATGCACTTTCTCATCTTTTATCTTCAGCTTGCAGTTTTGCAGAATGATCTCTCAGCAGTCCATGCAATCTGGAAGGAATGTACTAATGTCTACCCCATGAGCATTTTAATTCTTCGGCAGTTTGTATGGGCCTTCAAATCATTGAAAGATTTGGAAAGTGCCAATGTTGCCTTGCAGATAATGGTGGCTGTAAGTTTCGAGGGTAACAGTCACTTAGTTAGAAGTTCTAAAGGAAAGCCACATTTCTCGAGATTGGACCATGACCCGTTGACATTGGATATCTGTGAAAATAGCAATATACCTACAAATTTACGTCATGATTATTACTCAGAAGAGAACTCGAGTACGAGTGGGTTTAAATTTGGTTTGGAGGCTAAAGGAATCGGGGCTATTGGTTTAAGCTTATCCCCTAAGCCTTTCACTGAAGATATGGTAAGGTGTTTGCTATTTTCCTTCAATGATGTGATACATACATGCGCTAGCTTGCGCAACGCTTCGTTAGCAGAGCAATTATTTTACCAGGTAATATGACAAGTCTTACATTTGGCATCCTGATTTGTTCAATGTCTTACTACATATTGATGGGTTATAATGATAAAGAAAAGAATAAGTCTGGCTGTTACTTAAATGGCAAAACCGTAAACTATGTAAATTACTGATTTGTTTTGTCAGATGCAAAATCTTGGCTTGGAGCCATCATCCTTTACATATAATGGCTATGCACGAGCATTGGCCTGGGTGCAAGGTTTCCAGTATGGCGTGGAAGTGGTATTATATAAAGTTCCTTCGAAATTTGCATCTGTTTACCTGTAAATATTTTAATTCATGTATTTTTTTTTATTTGTGATGCAGCTAGAACTCATGCAACAGAAAAATGTGAAACCTCACGAGTCCACCCTTGCAGCTTTATCAGTTAGCTGCAGTAAAGCTTTAGAATTGGATTTAGCTGAGAATTTTCTTGATCAAATCCCTGAATGCACTTTCGCTTATCCTTATAATGCTTTATTTCAAGCATGTGATACTCTGGTGAGTTGCCCATTTTGTATGTGTGTCTATATATATAATTATATGTTATATATGTTAACTAATGATGATCAATGTACTTCCATGATATTCCAGGATCAACCTGATCGTGCTATGCGATTGTACGCTAAAATGAAGCATTTGAATGTTACTCCTGATATCAGGACATATGAAATGCTGTTTAAATTATTTGGCAATGTTAATGCACCTTATGAAGACTGTGATAGGTTATCACAAACCGATGCTGCGAAAAGGATAAAAGCCATAGAAATGGATATGAGGAGGCATGGCATCGAGCATAGTTATGTATCATTGCGGAACTTGGTGAGTGATGTGTAAGTTGATCTATGTTTCTGAATATAATGAGCAAGTCGAAAGCATTAACGAGCAACCGGCACTTTTTCTGTTTTCTTTTAATATTCTTTTTGTTATAGAACCTGGCATCAAAAGCAGTATAAATATTAGAAATGAGGCTATTTAGCAGAAGCGCCCAAGGATGCTTTATCAAAGGGCTCAATGCCTGGGCACCTAATGGATTCCTTTTTGCAAAGAAAACTTATTCCACTATATTTCTCTGTCCCATTAGTGTAAACTCTACAAGCATACCGACCCTTCTATCAACAGCCCTGTCGCTCATATATTAGACTAATTGGACATCTAGTGGAACAAATAATGGGTCAGAGGATCTGCTCCTGCCTTTTTGTGGAAACTGGCAGCACTCTGGTATTTAGTCAAAACTTTTAATCTTATTGTAAGAAATCTGCCTGGGTACTCTTTATATGTTGACTTCAGGGTTAATTACCTACGTAAAGTGGGATACTCTCCTTCAAGTGTGAGTTAAATGACTTATGAGGCCCCACATAGACCTGGATTTGATACCAATGGAAAAAATCTCACCTCATCTGCAAAAAGGCCCTATGCCAGCCTTGGTACTGAAGAGAAATAAATAAAGGGTTTCCGCAAAGAAGATCCCTTCTCTTTTTTGAAATCATAGAAAAGCAAAGCTCAGGCTTGTAGAGCATTCAGAAACTAATTAATTTATGTTATTGCCCCCAACAATTTACAAGTTTTCTTACTTGACTTGGATATGAAATTTGTAGGGCAGTTAGAAGTTTAAATATATCTAGACTTTCTCTGGTAGACCAGATTCAACCTCTTCGTTAGGCCCTTCATAGGGAAATTAATAGCTGGAGTTGTCACTAGGGAAATTTGAATTCTATCACATTATTTGAATACCATATTGAGTTTATTGATGGTACAATACCCTTAAAGGTCCAGGGGTGTGTGTGTTAATGCTTGTTCCAATCAATGCGAGCAGTATCACTAATGATACTGCTCAGGCTGTGAAAAACTTTCAAAACCTTTTCAGGAACTTTGAAGTTACCCCGCTAACTTTAATCTATTCAATTTTACAACCGAACCTTTTACTAACGATTTGGAATTGCACAAAGTTTACTGTATCTTTTAAAAAATAACAATTGGCACTCAAAACTTCGTTGAAACTTCAAATTTGGACAAAAGGTTTACGACATTAAATGCAAAGTAAAATTACCTCTCTATTTTAATGATTTTTCTTGTAAATGTGAAGAGAAGATGAGATGGGGACAGAGGGAGTATATTTTATGAATAAGACAGAGAACTTCATTTGGTTAATGCCCTGCAGGCTGCAACCAAGAAAAATATAATGCCGCCCTTGTATTGAAAACACTGGTCAAAGTGAACACTGTTTTATTTCACTTTTATCTTTGAGATTGGCTTTGTTTGCAACTGAGAAGTAGTCGGCATTAGCTATTAGCTTATGTTGACAGTAACAAATATATGTTGTTCATATGGCATGGTGTGGTGCATAGAGATCTAAGAGAAAACCCCAATACATTTAAAATTTAACTTTTACTTATTACATATATATGCAGACTTGCATAATCCTGTAGCTGCTTTGTTATTTTCAAGGTAATTGACATTGTGAAAAGATAATCTATTTGCTGCTAGTACGGAAGGGTAATTTACCCGTTGCTCTGTGGCAGTTGAAAACACTTGGAATGGAGGGAATTACAATGGAAGTGAGAAGTCGTCTATGTCTTGTGGAGGATTCATTCTTCGATGGAAACACTTCAACGGCGATATTATTATACAGCAATGTCCTGCATTCACTTGTACATGCTAAAGAAGTAAGTGTCCACTAGTCTTCGGTGATCTGAGCTCATGTTATCTTACATCCTCATGTGTCTTGTGTTCATAATGTTTGCACTTTCTGTTTAGGCTCGTGCGGCTATTGAGGTATTCAAGTGTATGATTTCATGTGGATTGACACCAGATGAAGTCACTTATAATACCATGATTGATTGCTGTAGTATCATAGAATGTTATAGATCTGCATGCGCTTTGGTTTCCATGATGATTCGCAGCGGCTTCTGTCCGGATAGAGTGACTTACACTACTCTCACCAAGGTAATTTCTTGTGATGTTTGGGATCTTACTCCTGTTTTGCTGTTTTTATGCACGCACGCAAATTTAGTGGTGACAAATTGTACAGTATGTTCTTAATCTGATTTTTTTTTTTTGAGGTCCTTTTGAGATTGGACGACTTTGACGAAGCACTTAAACTGTTTGTGCTGGCTCACTCAGAAGGGATTCAACTTGACAGGCTGTATTATAACACCATTCTGCAGCGAGCTGGTGGAAAGGTAATTTACATCCTGAAGAGTAAAGATTCATGGTCTCTATTATGCAATATAATTACACTTTTTATTATGATAATTAAGTTTTGATTACTAGCATCTGGCCAAAGAACATTATGTCAAGAAATGATATCATGCTCTAGCTGTTGATACACAGCCTGCAAGGTCTATGTTCTTACAGTTTTGGTGGTTTGACAGTTTCTTGTTTCTAAACATCAGGGAATAATAGATCTGGTCGAGCTGTTTGTCGAGCAGATGCACCAGGATAAGATCGAGCCTGATACATCGACCTGCGAACGTGTTTTTTCTGCATACGCAAACAATGGTTTTAATAACACTGCCATGGAAGCATTGGAAGTTTTGAGTATGAGAATGATTTCTGAAGATGATGATATTCTTAATGAGACCAGGATGAAATATGAGAATCTAATTTTTAGTGAGGATATTGATGCTGAGTCTCAGATAATTCAGATTTTTAGAACATCTCCCACCCTTGCTGCGGCCATGCTACAATTGAGGTGGTGTTCAATAATGGGATTTTCTGCATCATGGTCACCAAATCAAAGTCCTTGGGCTAAACGGCTATCCCTAACTCATGCAAGAGCGACTTAGTAGGGTAGGTATGTTTAGTGTTTTCTACAAGGCTCCCATTTTTTTTAATACATACATGGACTGTTTGGACCGGCAAATTTTTGTTGGGTACAGGGCCATGTCCGGGTCTGGTCTTGAGTGGGCTACCAACCAGGACCTAGTGTAATTGTATTTTAGGAAAAGGGTCCGAGTAAGGTGAATGAAAGAGTAGGGTATATGCGTAGACCCATTCTTCTTAGACATACCTAGTAGAAGGAATTGACAAACATGAGGATCAAAGATTTCGTGAAGACGAAGGAGAAACAGTTGGGTGTGTTTCAGAGACGAAGTACTGAGTAACTGATTCCACTGTCAAGAATCATATTTGAGGTTTTTGTTGTAAGTTGTAACGATGATTTCTTTTCCCGTTCTTTTTATTACAGAGCTCACAGGCGTTAGGTGTATAAGCTAGAAGAAACAAATGATCCTATCTGAGGGGATTTACTTGATTAAGTAACAATAAGATTTTTGACCTTACAAGCTTGTCATCGTTTGATACGTTGGATTATTCCAATGGATTTGTTTTTTTCTCTCTCTCTCTGAATATACTTTAAATAAGAAAGGTAAAAATGATATCAATGGTGTTTTTTTTACCCTATAAAATAGATCATCCCAAATATCATTTTCTTTGAACTCTCAATTAGACTACACACACTCTGTAGCCTCATTTTCCTTCTCATTGATTCCGACCTCATGGCAACTCCGATAGGAATTTTGAAATCTTGAATTGTTTGATTGAAATCAACCTGAAACTGCCCAACTATGGATGTTAAAGAACTCCTCACAAACTCAAAATACGCTACAAATCAAACTTCTTCCAAAACAACTTCTATGAGCTGCAGGGTATGTACCAAAATTACTAGTCTGCATGGGCCGATTTTCAATATCCTCAAGGCTCAACTTAACCGGAAAACATTTCGGGTGGCCGATTTTCAATATCCACAAGGTTCAACTTAACCGGAAAACATTTCGGGTGGATCCTGGCTGTCTAAATTGCGAACAACTTCCTCCACCCCTCCGGACCATTAGGAGCTTACGAAAGCTATTACTTTCTCTTTAATTAAGAAAATTATGAGTGATAAAGTAGATGATAGATTGAATAAAGTGATTATAAAGTAGGAAAGAAAAA
>JAYMSR010000730.1:0-12496 GCA_036897825.1 Plantago rigida | reverse complement strand
CTCTTTTGAATCCTCCGGTCGGACCACATATGTATAGATCATTGTTGAAGACCCTTTTTCTTGTAGTGAGGTTACAATTACATACATTTTATTTCTATATGATATTTTCCATTGAAGAATATAGTTCAAAATATACATCTCGTACCATTTGATAGTATGTATACTTATGTACCCGTTTACATCCATCATATAGCATAATATCTTAAGGTATCACAATATACCCGGCCCTAAATACTATCTGCCACATTGCATGCTCTATGGAAGAGACTAGAGAGCTATGTCCATGTACCAATTAACCATTCAACTTTATCATGCAATTGGGGCCTAAATCTTTTAGGCCGATATGCCTACCATCCATTCATTAATAATCATGCTCTTAGAATATTTCGAGATTATGCAAACAACATATAAGATGGATAACTTTATTCCTTTAGTAAACCCATTTAAGGGGATGATAACACAACTTAATACATATTTTTTAAAGATTGGATTGCAATTGATTAGTGGTCGTAATATAAAACATTTACTTTTTTCCCCACTCGATTATATTGACACCACATGATATCCAAAAATAATTATTTTAACTTTGATGAGATCATGAAAAACAGAGCAAGTTTATATTGACACCACATGGTATTGAACCCGGTTTGAAAACCATATACATGTGGCAAGCACCCATGATAAAATCGAACTCGTTCCATTTCGGTTCAATCGTAACAATACGGGACCGGGTTTTTTATATCATGGATGCGTGGCAATCACCCATCCATGAGAGAAACACTGGTACAAGTTGGCAAGAAGCAAACAAGCAGTAGAATGATCTCATTTTCCAACGCAAAAAGCAAAAGAAAAATGGGAATCCAAACGTCAAATCTGTCTGAGGAGGCCAAATAAGTTAAGAAAAGTAAGCTTGGATTCTTCAGAACGTGAATTTTTGAGACATTTATCCAAACATGTTCGTTCTTCTCTTAACATAAACCGTCGGATTATTAACCATCACTCTTCTTCATCTTTCCTTTTTCACTATTTCAGTTTCGTCCTTTAATTTTCTTTACTTTCTCCTATGTTAAACAAATATTTTTCCTCTGCCAAGAGAGAACAAAGCTGATTTGTGCACTGGATTTTGTTGCTTAAAGCATAATTCTATTTCACAGTTGATACCCTCTATACTCTTGTAGAATTGTCCCCTTGTGATTCCATTTCCTCTTTTTGCATGTCTACCTTCTCCAATTTCTTCTCACCAAGACATAAATCTTACACCATACTTTTCTTGTTTGCAACGGTACGTTGAATTTGTATAATCGTGTAACAAGTTACAATAGATGGTACATAGATTAGAATTTTGCTAAATCGTCATTAATTTAGAAATCCGATTAAAGTAACCTTTTAAACCCGATGTACAAACTTGCAAACAAGTAGAGGAGGTGCAATTTCACTTTATCAACATGAAGTCGAATCAAATTGCATACGTTTTGGCAAAGCTGAACCTATAATACTTTGGCCATGAATGTTTAGAAACTCCATACTAGGTTTCTTGTATCACGCAGGGTTAAGTTATGTATTTGGAATCAATGCTCTCTATGACTACCAAGTTATGTAACAAAAGTCCTACGACGACCACTATGACCTTTTAAACAATGTGGATTATCGGTTGAGCATGAAAGTTTCTTTCTTTTTATTTTTTTGCAGAAAAGGAAAGTGAAAAAGATTATAGTTAGAAAATAACATGAGAATTGACATTTTATGAACCTAAATGAGAGTGATAGTGAGGCAATGATGCAGACTAATAACTGAAGTTGTTAAATTGCAAATTTGCAATTATTATAGTCCACCAAGTATTTCTGAAAAGTTGACTAGATGGTGAAACTAACAGACAACATTGTGCTATATATATATTTGCAGGCCTAGATATATATATATACGTGTAGGCAGGACAATTATAATAATACAAAAATAATCAAATTCAAGACAGACAGACTAACGACAGGGAGCAACCACGACAGCAGTGCACCCAGCCACTTAGTCTGCCCCATTTTACTCAGTCGGCTCTATTTACCAACATCAAAACCGGCATCATATCGGATACGTACAGTCGTATTCGTACCCACGGAAGTAATAATACTAATCGACCAGCCTACATATGAAACTCCGGATATTGTTCAGGGTTTACGAGATCCTGTGTGTAAGACCGATGTTGGATTGAGTACCACTATGAGGTCTAATGAGGCGGTAAGGTCATACACTTACTTTGACATCTAATAAGGGTCCTATCTTGAATAAGTTTGCTTGTAAATTGGTAATCAAGAGGTCCTAATGAAACACCAAGTGTCAGATTGTGTATTTCCTATCCTTTTAATGGGGAAATAGATTTTGAGAAAAAGCAAGTTATAAACAATTAAACATTCCCTTTGCTGGAAATCTTCATGCTTTTAACATTTCCATAGAATAATACTCCCCATGCACCACAATAAATGTATCATATTCCATTTATATATGTCCCCATAACAATGTTACATTTCATGTTTTGGCACAATGTATCACCCATGTGTACTCACTATTGATATCTTTTATACTGCACCTTTATCGATAAAATGGATGGAGTATTTATAGCCTGATAGTAATAATTAGCACAGCCACCAACAAAAACATTAGCACAAAGTTAAAGTTAAGCAGCTACCAAATCAAATCCTAATGCAAGTTGTAATGTTTGAATCTTTAAAGCTACAGCAATCCAGGCTTTGACTGCAGAAAGCTCCATTCTATAGAAAGGAAAGAAAAAGAAGAAAAAAAAACAAGAAGAAAGAATCTCTCATTTTGCTATTGAGTACATCATCAGCATCTTCATCATTTTATAACTCTGCAGGTCAGAAATGTCATTTACAACATCAACATCAATAATTTCTTCATTCACAGCCAAATCATAGCTACCTATCTCATCTACCATCTGTTGGTTAGCAAGAAAATTTCATGACCTAATCCTACACCTACAACTAGACCAAAACTTTCTAAAATCTCACATCTTCACCTCTAAAAAATTTGGTATTTACATCAACTTGTCTGTTTGGTTATTCTTTTTCTTTTTCCCTCCAGTTTCGACATCATCCTGCAAAATCGCAAGTTCCAGATGCATGAATATCGCGATAACAGATGACTAACATGATTGTACATTTGCACTAGTCCAGGAAGTATGAACTTACTGGATGCACTCTGAGTTATTGATCATGGTGGTGCTAGTTTTATGGCTTTTGCACATGAAAGAACTGAGTCCAGGTTGAAGAAGTTAGCTTTTTCCCACATTCTGTTGAAGAATACCTTCAATCGAATCCATGGATAGGTTTGTCCAAAACAGACGTTCTGGTCCTCCATTTCCGTCAGTCAGTAGTAATTGAACTGGCCATAACCATGTGAATATGGCAGTAGCTCTTCAACCTCAACCCTGGAGCTGGAGGAGTAGCTCATGCTTTTCTTGATTCGGCTACGGTTAATGCACTCAACTTCTGCCAAAAATATGCCATAAACTGGCCTATGATCTGAAAAGCGAGATTCTCCACGAACATATGATAGCTGTTGAATGCCACGACCTTGCCACAATATACGATCACACCTGTAACCATGAACAGAAAAATAATCAGTCTTTGTTTCATAAACTTATATTCTGCAATGGCTTTAAAATGCAAGTCCTGTGTTCTAAAGTTATACCATGCAGGTGTTCTTCGTTTCTCTTTAGGGTGCATATTTTCACCAGCATATCTATCAGAATTATTTGAATACTTGTATGTAGGAGGGAAGTATATCCTCCCTTCATTCCACCCTGGAAACACACGCCCTTGCCTCTGCTCATTACGGAGCTGCTTTGATGAAAATAAATCAAAGATGTTCAATCAGCAATCAGTATGATTGTTATAGTCCAAAAAAGTTTGAAAATAAAAGTATCAAATCAGTAAGGTGCATTGCTTACCTGGTCATTTTCTAACAAAGCTCTCCAATTGCGCATCTCTACAAGAGCCTTTGCACAGCGGTAAGAGAGAGCAATTCTGTAATTCAAGTCTCCGAGCCATATGATTCGACTATACATGAAAAAGAAAACAGATAAATGATTTTTTTTCTTCTTAAAGTCAAATAAGGAACATATCATAACATAATTGAAAGCCAGTTGAATGCTGAATTAGTTGGAAGACAAGGATGAGGACCTACTCGTGGTCTAGGATTGTCTCAGGACAGTTCTCGTCTCCCGTGCCATAAACTCTAGGAAACCTGGTTTTCCTCAAAATTTCCATAACGTCGGAGTTTCTTCTCAGCTCGTCACCTTCCTTCTCTCCGGAAGTCAAATGACTACAAATGAAGCAGAAGTTCGTTTGGTGCAAAGACATGCTAATCGAAATTGAACCCTGAAAAACTTAATTTAATGAGATTCCCTCTTTTGAGTAGCCATACAAGATTGCACTTGAATCACAATCCCAAATAAGACGGAATCAAACCACTGAAATATGGGTATCTTCCCATTACCTTGTTCCCAAGATAGCCCATCAACCCTCTGCCAACGCAAGAAACCTTCAAATTTCGAACTGCATCTCTTAAGTCCCTCTTTATCCATACAGTTAGAAAAATCCCAACCATCTGCTTGCTTGCCACTAAACAGTACCTTGACTGATCTGGTTGTCTGTCTCTATCCTCCATAGTCAGAGAATCGTTATACGAAAAAGGGGAATACTGTGAATAGTGCACATCGCCTAGCCCATATTCATCATCAGACAATGAATCCCACCTGGCATTTGGATCATAATAGCAGTCACTTGGTCTATTATGTCCATACATAGTTCGATCACACACACTAAACCGACGATCAAGTCTAGGATGTCCCATCGTATTGTCATTTTCCATCATTCTCATGCTTCGACTTTGTGATTGAAAAGAGCGTCTGTGGAAGAAAGAGGAACCCCTCTCTCTATTTGATCCTTCAAAATCATCTTCTAGTTCAACGACTGGATTGGGGACCGCAGAAGGTGTACGACAATTAGCACTACTACCAGGAAGAGTGTTTAGTGTTTTTCGAATAAGTGCTTGCCATTTCTTAGCAGGGCCATTATCCTCTGTCCCTAATACATTACCAGCATTTAAAGGAACTATTTCTTGAAACCTAAAGAAAATGATAAGACTCCCATTAGTCACTATTCAATCCACTCAATAGTGAAAAGAAGGTAAAAGAAAGTAAATCTAAGTAACCAATTAACTCACCCAAGTACATAGATATCTGCAGGCGGTGAAGTGTGTAGCCACTCTTCCAGATTCAAGTAACTTGGTGGGGATTTACCAGCTACATTCCATGTTGCCACAAAGACCCTAAAATCAACATAAAAGCAACTAAAGAACTCTTTTCTTTATATGATTTGCAGGTAGATAATAAGGATAAGAAAATTGCATACTTATAATTGTGTACATCAGTAATTTGGGAGGCATCAAGATCGATTTTACTCCGTCTAACTCGGTCAGAAGCTCGTATACCCGACTTCTTCTCTACAAATCCAACAGAAAAGACTGAATGAGAGGATGAAGGTGATTTAATTTTGTTGATCCTTTATAATAGTGGATTCAAATGGGTAAACATATTCCTAACTAGTCGAGAATCATGGCTAGTACTACTAGTGCAGTGTGGTCCAAACTCCAAAAGAAAACCTCAGTTGTCTGATTCTGTACCTGTTTTGCTTTTCTTGATAGTGCATGCCTCCCTCTCTGAAAAATTGTTACTCCATTCTTCATCAACACCTGAAAAAAGCAAAAACTTTAAAGTTTTTTAAAGCTGTGTCACTCATTGTTATTGCAGATGACCCACATTTACAGAACACAATCCACCAAAAGAAGATTAGTTCATTCAGCCTAAAGAGAAATACAAAACACAAACACGTCTAGGGAATTTCAGTGAGCTATCAGAGCTATGTATAAAGCAAAAGCAAAAGGGATTTGATCAGATCAAAGATTTCTGATATCTTTGCAGCTCAATTCTTTCTGTGCAAGATAATAATCACTCACCACTAATCCTCCTAATGACTTGATTAAGAAAACCATAATTCCCCTTTATTCAAAATTACCATCACTGAATTCAACAAAGACTATCCATTTCCCAAAGAATCCACATTTCCGGAAATGAAATTAATTGTAACTGACCTCCTTGTGTGACGTCATCGGCATGGAAGCCCTCAGCTTTGCCCTTGATGTTTAGCCATTTCTTTACCAGCGTCTTGGACCATGAAAGCTTCATCATTCAATAAAAACAAGGAAAAGAATCAGAAATCTCGAAATCAACAAAAGTGTGGAATTGAAAAGCAGCAGAGCCCATAAAAGCTCTCATTAATGCACCAATTCAACAAACCTTGCTTTTCTTTGAGTTTTCATCTCTCATTGTTCATAAATAGACAAATTTCTTGACTTTCTGTGAGTAATACCAGCAAAGATCGAATCTTTCTTCAATAACTCTTGCCTTGGCCAATCAAAGATCAGATTTTGAACCAGAAAAGGGGGTAAAAGAGCAGTCAGTGGGATTAGGCTTGTAACTCCTGTTAACTAATGAAGGGTAAACAAGCAATCAAATGTTGAATATCCCATTCCCTTGGCATTTCTGGAGTGGGTTTCGCCTGTAACTTTTGATAGGCAGTTACTAGTACAAAACAGGGGAGAAATGAAGACAAAGGAAATCAAGAAAAGGAGAGGAACAACAGTGGAGATTATCAGATTCTGAATGGGGAAACAGGACAACAATGCAGAACATAAAAAGAACAGTGAGAGACAATTTATAGATATTGGCTTAAGACTCTTGTTTTATGGCTTGTTTTTCTCTCTTCTGAAAACCTCGTTCTGAGTAACAGAGCACGGGTGCAAGCAAGCAAATTATATCGAAATTTGAAGAGGAGAGAATAAAGTGCAGAAGTGGAAAGAAAAAATAAATAAACAAAATACTATTATAATAATATTTTTCCGATATGATTTACTAGAAGTTATTTGCAATTAAAATAATTCAATGAAAACCAAATGAGAATCTTTGGACAGGACGGACCAAACGGGACGGACCAAAGTACTAAGCAGTAAATAGAAAACAAAAACACACACTAGTAGTGTTTGTGTGTGTGTATGAATCTCAAGGTCATACTGATACTAGGCTAAGAAATACAATGACCCAAAGGGGCCCTGAGCCTTATTAAGGGCAGTATGGCACTGTGCCTCTGCCCGGACCTTTATTTCCTTTGAACACAAGACTGCCCGGGTCAGCAAAGGGTGTCTTGATCCACAACCTTAGCAGGGAACTTGGCCCAAAAATATTGTTTTTTGGGTTGGGACTTTTAACAAACATGTAGAGGGCAATTTGAGGCAGTAGAAACAATGAGCAAAAGGTAAATTTCTTGGAGTATACAGCTCATATTACTATATGGGCCATTTGTATATATAGATGGGATTTCAAGATTTGGTAGTAAATCAGAATGTTTATGGGATTCTTTTGGGTACTAAGAAATCTTGGGTATGGCTTTATTGGGGTATGGTAAAAATGAAATTTTGGGTGCATGGAATTGGGCGTTTCTCCAATGTAGATTTTGGGGTCTGGTAATTTCAGTATTGATATTGGAGATACTTGAACACTTCTCTACCTTTTTGTGTATCTAAATGTTATAACCATGTCTTTGTTTGTAGATCAAAACTAGATGGTTTGGTTTGGTTCAAACCAAGCTAGTGTCTTGGGCCACCATGGCAAGGGTCCCAAATTAAGGGACTTGTGTTTTTCATTATCCAATTGTGTCATTAATATGAAAGAAAGATTGAAACTTTGATGATCTTTGCATTTTGTAACTAGTAGATGTAATTAAAGTGATAATTGATATGCTCTCAAGATCTTATTAAAGGAAAAAGTACCAAACTACCCTATATGGTATAAGCAACTCTTTTTATTGTAGTCCCTTGGCCAAAGAAACATTCAATTTTAGGTATTTGAGAGCTTATCAATGGCCATATGTCAGTTTGAGGCACCGTGAATTTGAGAGGATAAATTCAATGAGTTATAGTTTGACATGTGGATTTAAGTAAATGGAAATGAGAGTACATTTCTAGTGGGATTACCATTTTTGGTGCAAGATATTGTAGTGCAAGAATTAGTTTGTACATTGCATTTTACACCCTACTCTATATAACTGAATTGTAATGTCCAACCGTTAATTGATTAAGAATCTAATTCTTTAAGATTGTAACGGTTGTTAATATCTCTCTCAGAATAATGATATACATATATCATACTCTACAAATAAGCATATATTCTATCCTATCCTATAATATTTCATGCGACCATGAAACTTCAAGTCAATCATTCATTATCTTATGAAGCTTAATGACAATCACTCTTAATCATTAAATCTGCAATTCTTATAGATGAGTTTTCAAAAATAAATATTCATGTTGATGTGAATATGGTTACTTTATTGGTCTAAATATCATTATAGTTATACTTTAACACATTAGACTCGGGTGATTCAAAGTGTAGTGTAGGATGGTTTAGGGCATTCAAGGCACCCAGCCCTAGTAAGTGGATCTCCTAGGGTTTTGAGCGAAACTCAAAGTTAAGTGAATATTTAAGCGAATATTAGCGAAGTAAGTCCTTGGATTAATCTCTCTAGGTCTAGGCTTGGGAATTTTAATTGACTAATCTAATTAATCCCACATGCTCCATATTGGAGACTGTGTCTTGGTCCCAACTCAAGTCATATTTCACATCTTCAAGGTTCTTTCTTTGCAATCAAGTGGTAATTAGTTTAATGATTATCACATACAATTAGTAGTAATCAAATCAAGTCGAACTATGGCAAGATCGGCTAGGCATTATGAACTATTAGTAACAATTTATTTTATTTTTTAAAGTTTGTATATATAATGATTATGAAGTACGTCTGAATAACGCTCACGGGTTCTAATTATAATGATCAGATCAAGTAATTAGACGGTTGTTATTATTCACCTCCTTATCCAAAATCTCCAAAATGGTTTTGTCATTTATGAATTATGAAATGATCATAAATGCATATGCGAGTACAACTCTTTTGGAATGTATATCCGTTTATATGGATTGAGAAAAGATTGGTTTGTTATTTGATTCATTCGCAGCCGATTGATCTGCTCGAATTCCGATGAGTTCGTATCTAATCCATGAAATTTTTTAAAGAAGTTTCACACGGAAAAATTCGAATTTTTGTTTAGCGGGGTCTGGAGTTGAGATATGCCCAATGATTGAATCTTCCCCTTCCTACGTATCTCATCGATTCATTTCGTAAATACAGATTAAAATATTGTAATGTATCTATTTTGAATCTGATTGATTAATCGTATGATTAGCCACCAAAGCATTCGAAAATGACCTAGCTCCAAATCTCCTAATATAAGTCCCCTTAACCTTAACTAACCACTAATGACGCACTAATCCCCTTTGAAGCTCCCACTAGCCTATAGCATAACAGAATTAACTAATCAGATTTAGTCTCAATAATACTATGCTAAGAATTACCTAAGTATGCTAGTTAACGAGCTAAAAGAGTTCCAGTTTTATTATATTTGAAATAGTACAATAAAAGGGTGGAATACTTTGTGGCATCCCAAATTGTTCTGCCATCTGTTAAGCAGAATTAAACAATTGATTAGAGAAGTTTAAGTTGTTTGGTCGGAACGTGCCTTTGCCCTTTTGGCAAATTCTTACAGGCTAGCTGCAACAATTTTCACTTTCGGCTTTTCTTTGCATGTTTCCATTGAGGAAATTATTATTAACAAACCACAAGGACAATATGGATTCTCACCTTCATGGACTTATTAGACATCCACCATTTTCCTTTTGACTAAATTATTACGAACGAATTAGAATAAAGTGTGTCATCAAACACTCCTTTTTCTACGGAGTTAGAAGGTCAGTGTATCAACTGAAAGCCTTTCGATAGTAACCGCATTAGCTCTAAAAGTCTGAACTTCAATCCACATTGGTTGAGTCAATTACAATATGTAATTAACAAATTATGGACCACTATATGCATGTGTCCTTGCATCAGAATAAGTTGGGCTTGGGAGGGTATATATTTGTGCTTAGTTAGAAATGACTAAAATTTAAGAGACAATTAAGGTTTAATGACAAGTTTGGCCGGTGTCATAATTTAATTTAGTTTGGGTGGGACTATGTTATACTAATGGTTTATTAACATTTTCCTACTTATTGGGAAGGACAATGCCTTTGATAAATAGTACTGCATTAACATTCTTTCAGGTATTATTATAAATAGGCAATAGAGATGTTCATTGCATCTAAATCAAACTGAAATCCTAATTTGTGCCAACTGATCCACACTTTAGCATAATACATATCTAAATTGTAAGAAAGCTATAATTTTTAAGTGATAAAGACGTTCAATCAATAGTAAAAAGAGAATCAATTTTCGAGGCGTTACATAAATCTTCACCAATAATCTCAATCCCTCAAAACCGATAACCATATCATGCATAGCTTAGAGGCGATTAAAACGAAAAATACGCATTCATACATAACTATCGGGTGTTTCTCAAATAAAACGAGTGAATACTCCACCCTTAAACATACATTTGTTGGTAGCCAACTTCCTAATCGATTAATGGTCGGATCTTCATGAAAAAAAGTTAATTTTCTCTATGGTTTTGAAAGTTTCCATGATACAAGAGCATAACTGGTACCGAAAAGAAGAAAACATTAGACGGAGACACAATCGAGGCAGTCAAAGGATCATCTTTACTCTTTAGAAATATACTAATACTAGTACTAGTATGTATTTTACTTTGAGAAAAGTAGTAGTAATATCTATACTCTATTCTATTCTATTTTCTTGCATGTCTAGTTCCTATGGCAGTTCCAGCATTTGCACTTCTCCAGAAAGTTCACATTTCACGCGCAAATACAGAAAATGTCGACTAAAAGACGTTCGAGTAATATTGGAGCCACTCTTTTTAACCCTTGCCTAACCGGGTAGTAGACTGGATAGTGGATATAATACCCTCGAGTTATTCAAAAGCAGCTTCAACCTTAGAGTTTATATAATTGAGGGGTTTTATTGCCTACTTTTAAATAACTCGAAAGGAGTTTATGTAGTTTACCCTTGCCTAACCTAATTAATGTATATATTACGAGTATCACAAAATTCTCTAGTATTTACACGTACCTAACCATGTACCAAAAGAATTTCTAGCATTAGAATATTGTGATTTAACATTGGCAATGGCCTAAACATTGGTCTCCGACGGGAAAAATTCTTCTATATACCGAATCTATTAGATATGGTGGTAGTGTTTTAAATTAATTTAACCTCTGGATCATTCTAACCACAATGTTTATAATTTATTAATAGAGCCGGTCTACGAAAGAATTTACCTGTGACGTAGGGAGGGAGTAGTAATAATTTTATACACTAAACTTTCAGATAAACATGTCTTGGAAGGTGAAGTAATAAATGAGGATTGAGGAGTACTTCCAAGTTACTAGCTGTTAAGATTTGGAATTGCCAACTAATTTAATCAGATTGGACAAAAGTCAAGATGAGAATTCTCAAATGCATATAATACCACCAAACAGAAGAGTAATGTTTCTTGTTACCGGGAAATAAATCCAAGAAAACAAAGACCATGTTCCTGATAAGCAGCAGTAAATTGATAATGAACATTATCTTAAATTTTACCATCCTGTAGTTAAATGACATCAGTTTCCCAAACACAAAACTTGACCATGTCTTATTGTTCCTTTCCACAAGGAATATTGTAACGACCCGACTACAATGGATCGATGGGTTGTATATGTTCTCCGAGTTATATGCGGGTCCCACTGTACCGACACTTGTTAAGAAACTTAGGCGAAAACGACACAACTAATATAAATCATAAGAATATCAAGAAAATGTCCTAATCTTGTTTCATCATACTTTATCCATCATGGTCATGACTACTTATCAAATCCCTGTCAATTGTTCACTTAACAAAGTCCTCAACTTGTTAGCTAACAAGGTCATCTGTAACACAGCCATTGACATTGTGAGTATTATAATGTCCTAAAAACAAATGGGTACTAGTAAAGACAGAAGATGGCATTGCCTGGTTCCAGATGGGATTTTGCCAGAAAATCTTTGCCAAATTCAAACACTATATACAAGAAGAAAAGGACTTTAACGTGCACAAAGAAGCAACAATAAGACCTCTTCAATTCTGATGATGTGAACTTTTCACCAAAGGGTGTAAATCTGAGGTAGAAAATTTTCACCTGAGTTTCTAACTTGTAAACATAAATCTGTATTCAATAAGGAACTGTATGTACACTGATCTTGACACTTCATTTCCCTAGTCTTTTACCTCCCTGATTTTATACTTAAAACCATTAAATGTTAATGGGTTAATATGGATATCTCCTGTCACGCCTCAAAATCATTTTGACGTTTTTGACATAAATTTTTCTTTTCTTTTAAGGGACATG
>JAYMSR010000729.1:0-12502 GCA_036897825.1 Plantago rigida | reverse complement strand
CACACACGGAGCGTATATATTTCTTATTCTTTCTTCGAATTTTCAGTATGTTTTACAATTTTTTCCATCATATTGAGTGATTGTTATGCATTTCATGTCTGTAAATTGTATTTTGTTACATGCTTAAGTATCGACGGATGATTTTGTCTTTACAGAATGAAATGATGGAGGAAGAGAACCAAGGCCTTCAATTCAAGCTGGTACATACATATATTCATCTTCTTTATTAATAATTTGATTTCATGTGGTTTTGACAATTCCATTCAAGATCCATAAATCAGTTGCCAAAATTTTCTTCAATACTTGTTGATTTATTAGTCATTTTTAAATGTTTCTGAACAGTGCTTACGTTTCTTCTTAGCTTCTATAGAAGAGCGTATATATTTCTTATTCTTTCTTCGAATTTTCAGTATGTTTTACAATTTTTTGCATAGATAAATGATGCATCATCTATGCAAATTTAAGCTTGAGCCATCACACTCATCGGTGTTTCTGTGTCGAATCTATGATTCAAAGATTGTATGTATTCGTCTATGTTTTGCTGCTTCTGGTAGAGAAAGGTCAGATTTTAGTTCCCAAGTAAAGAAAAGTGCCAAAAAAAGATATTTATGAAATGCCTAATATATCATGACAAACTCAGGTCTGTAAGGTTAATTTCTTTCAGCTAAGAGATTATAATGTGACTAATAAACAGTTGGAAATTCTGTGTGTAAATCAACAGAGGCAAATGCACCTGGATTGTCTGGAAGACAATGTGCTGGAAAACCAAGGCATATACGATCATCACCAAGGAATTGCTGACTACGAAAATCAGATGCCGTTTGCTTTCCGTGTCCAACCAATGCAGCCTAATCTACAGGACCACTTCTGAATATCTCCTTGCCTGCTGCTGCTACTCATCCAAAATTAAGAACTTAAATTCATGGAACAAAGCTGCTGTAAGCTTTCTGTGTTGTGTGCTGTCTTAGTGTTTGTTGTAATATTATGTCATCTGTCTGACATGTGATGAGAAACCTTGCTGCATTGTGATTTACATATTTCCTGTTCAGTGTTTAATAATTCCATGTTTTATTACTCACTTCTAAATTGACAAATATTCGCACCACAAAGCATGCATCAGTTTCTAGCGAAGGCCAGGTTATTTTGTACGGAGCAAGTCTTCTCGGATATGGTCTTTTATATAGACAAATATGCTCAACACAAGGAACACAATATTCTGCTAAAAACTTGACCATGAAACTTTGTTTTGTGAAATTATTCTGGTTTTTTATTGATCAAAAGTCAAAACAATTCAAGTTACAATACCACCTGTCACTACATTTTATTTTGAGTACATACTGATACAACAGAAACTTGATTACTGGTTAGCCAATGACAGAAGTATGGACATTTGTACTCCCAAATTTGTGTTTAATTATCACTTATGACTATCTGCTTCCGTCTCTCAAGCTCATACAACATCATAACAGCAGCAGAATCATATGAGCTCTTTTTATCAGGTCTGGCTTCTCCCTTGAGTTTCAGGATGGCAAAGTCGGGTACAGTCAGGCTGATTTCTGACTCGTAACTGTTAAAGCCCGTTATGTCACCAAACTGAATTGGAGTCCTGTACACAAAACATTTACCAAATTGTGTAAAACATGAGAATAGCCCTTTTTCCTTGGTAGAGAAAACGACAATTCAAGTGAAACAAGAAGTATAGGATTCGTTGTGCAAACCTCGATTTTTCCTCGGCTGTTTCAAAAGTAGGCATTGGCCATTGTAGTTTCCTGCAGAGCGTAAACAGTGACGTCCTCGGTCCTCCCTTTTTCATGTCAATTGGCGGCACCACTGTCAAGGGTTGTAAGTTCATAATTAGATTGTCTTGCTATATACATAGCAAATTATATGCAGAATGAAAGGTTTCAGCATTTTTTAAGCTGCATAATCATTGCAAACAGGAATTAGACCGTACCTGGAATTTCAAGCGTTTTAGAGCATTTATTGTCTCCATTTATTTCTGACTGTATTTGAACTACCTTTCGCTTTATATTTGCTCTCATCTCAGAAGTTTCACCATGTGTCTGAGAGCTGGTGTCGCCATTTGTTCCTTTGGAATCAACATGGCCGTAATCACGTTTCCGCCTTATTCCTTTTACCTTCATTCAAGTTAAATCATCTCATTTATTTGAGAACTTAAATGTAGAAAGGTCCAACAATACGTGTACAGTTCTTTTTTGTTTTCTTGCTACTTCATGAAATACTCAATTACGACAGGAAGTCAAGTCATGAAACGATTCAGGTATGGATGTAAATGGCAACTGACCTCTAATTTCTTTAACAACTGGAGAGCTGCCATTCCCTTAGCAGCTTTCCTGTTCAGACCAGAGCCACGGCCTTCCAAGAGCGCATCTGTTAGCTGCAACTTGAGCATTGCGTTCACAGTATCTCCTTTCCCAGGGGTATATTGCTCCTTGACGAAACAACCAAGAGAGTCACATAATTCAATCAGTTCACGTGCAGGGGTAAGTTCGAGCTTGTCTGGAGTTACAATGGGCGATAAAATCGGTTTAAAGATTTCCCAGACTTTGCCCAAGTTGAGGTTCGAATCTACGAGCACCGCACCAACTATGCTTTCTACCAGATCCCCAAGCACCTAAACCATAATACAGAAAATTAAACAAAGCAAATCCCAAAAGGAAACAACATGCCCACCAACATGCACCAAACTATTCTCTTTAATTTTTCTTTTGTGGAAAGGAAAAAGTTACCCTGGGAGCTTTAGTATCTGGGGTTAAAACACTATTGCTCATGCCAGATACACACGTGACGAATTCTGAAATTTGACTTGCTAGGAATGTGGAGTCATGCTTAAGGTGAGGATGGAGGTTTCTTCTCACAGCCGCAATGGCAAAATTGTCATTGTTTACGGATGCCGAACGCAAGTCCGTCAATTCTCCAGGATCAATCTTGGTGTGGGTCTCGAAGAGATACTGTGTAATCAATATGTCCAACACAGAGTCTCCAAGAAACTCTAGCCTCTGATCACAAATATATAGCGGAGATGTCAGTTTTAGATAGTTTCTTTCGGGAGAGGAGGGAAAGGGGGAGGGGGATTCTGGTTGATTCTTTTTACATATACATGCTAACATGCATGGGAACGTTAATTGCACACAAGCATAGGAATAGAAGTTACAACATTTTATTTCAAACGTGTTTTAGTTCTTGCCTGGTAACAATAGCCACCACCCTGCTCATTTTCAGTTCCGTGTGTTAAAGCCTCTAGCAATAAACCCTTGGTAGAGAATTCATACCCCAGCTTCAACTCTAGAATCTTGATATCGTTAAGTTTTGAAGCATAAGGATGAAGAGAAGCTACTCTAATTGCGTTGTCCATCCATGATGACTCAACTGCAGTCTCTATGCCAAGCCACTTCATCACATGAAGAGCAGCTGGGAACCCACCACCAACATAGTATGCCCCAATAAGAGCTTCAACACAATCAGATATCGTCTTTGAACCCATCCAATGATGACCTCTATCACAAGCCTTCCCAATCATTATCTTAATGTCCTCGGTGAAAAATTTGTCTTCCACAGGCACCTCCATAGTTTCCACACCATGATCGCATGGAAAAGGCCATATAGAGCACTGTCCTGGAGCAGTCCATCGGCGTGGATCAAATGGACAATCCCGAATATATCCCTGCAATAAAAAAAAAGAACACAAATACTATAACCAAGTCCCGTCATTCAAAGATTACTGAACAGCATGTTATTGAGAAAAATAAAGCACCTGCAATTTGCAATCGATTCCGAATCTATGCAAAGCAGAGTTAGATATAACCATGGTCCGGCAGGAAGTCAACTGCCCTTCATGCTTCTCTGGATACTTGAGAAAGAGAGAGCAACTTGTGGCATATTTTAAAACTGAGTCACCAAGCAATTCCAACCGCTCCATGGAGAAGCTCTCATTGCATCTTAGAGTAGTTAGAGCCTCCAATATCTAATAATAAAATATAAGTAATATTAAATTGAGAATAAACGAGGTGTGCATAATGCTCAACATTTCATAAAGTAGAGAAGTACATACCAGCCAAACTGACACGCTCAAGTTACCAGCATGACTCGATATTTCTTCTCTAAGTTGGCTTGCCAACATCAAGGTCTCTACTCGGTGCATCAGTGAAGGTAGCAAGTAAATCGACTTCATCACATCAATTTGTATATCAATCCCAACAAGAAGTTCTGGCGGTACGAGAGCATTTTGCCGTGGCTTCAGCACATTGGCTTTACAGCCACCTTCTGGTTCAATTTAACAGCCAATAATTTTGTCACAACTTGGACAAACAATGGGTACTAAAATTATTATTGCTAAATGTAAAAGATTGCCGAGTTCATGCAATAAGACTAAGGCTGTGTGTAATGACATTATGTGTCGACACATTTTACGCAGTTGGAAATGGTTTGGGTGAAGTACGTAATCAAATGGATGCAGCATTAGCCTATCGAGCCCTCGAACAGTACAGTAAGGATTTGTACTGAACATGCCTCTCTGTATTGACTATAGGTAATGCTTTATTTTACATGAGACTGTAGTGAATCTCCCAAGGTGAAAATGAATCTAGCTAATTTAAACTTGTCAGCTTCTAGATAATCCTGCCGGCACACCTTCTAGTTAACTTCTAATCATTTTAAAAGATTTTTATGCTATAGTAAGGCTCGTTAATGGGATGATGTATTAGAAGACCATAGTGAAGTACAGTGCAAATATGCAATCAAGTGAAAAGTGTAGTATAGATCTCATTGCAATCTTGAATTGAATTTGAATCTCTCAAGGTAAAAATGTTCAGATGAAATTTGAATACCGTGCACCACTTGGTCAAATCATTTACATGACAAATGTATGACCACAAGGAGACACATAAAACAAACTATAGTATTCAATACAAGAAAGTTGACTAACCTTCGCTTCTGAAGTCTACTAGAAGATTGTGTGAATTATGGCTTTGCTTCAGGAGAAACAATGGCTGCTCCAGATGCTTCAAAATGATTCCGTACCTAGGCAGAATCTAAATTATTAGTGAAAATCTACGAGTGAAAAAAAAATCTCAAACTCTCCAAACGTACTTTTTCTGGTAATAGTCAGCATAGGATGAATAACCAATGTCTGCGTCTCCTTCAAATGGGCTCTCAGCACAAGTATCAGCAACAGCATCCAGAATAGAATAAATTCTGCCAGTATGAATGGCTACAACCACCATTCCCTTGAGGCTTTCTACAGATGCAGATCTGTTAGCCAAGTGAAACACGTGATTGCTGATTTCCATCACAGCTGAATCATCCATAGACGATGAAATTTCATCAAGCATTGTTGGTCTCTTGTTATTCAGACGAGCATTTTCTCTCAAAAATTCCACTGTTGAAACACAGGATTCCAATCCCATCCAATTAATATTTAGATGTCCTTGGTTGGCTAAATCCACCGACTCCAGTGGTAAGAGCAAATACATAACTGATGGGTCCCATGGGAATTCCTTCTCTTGAAGTAAAAACTTCCTCGATTCTTCTGATCTGAAGAACAACTTTCCAAATAGACCATTAAACATCAGTTCTTGAAAGCATTTCGCTTTTGCTACCTGTTGAGAGAGAACACGGTTGTAAACCAAGGAATGAGAAAGTAAGATCAATTAATACAATTTAATGAGCAAGATGTTAGACCTGCTGAGCATCGAGATAAATTTCACCACACGCTGCCACAGAAGCTGTAACATACTTTGAAAGCAAGTACAATTGAACTTGAAAGTTTCCAACATCATCATCTAGCTTCTTCTCCAATAAAACAACAAAGCTGGAATATTTCTCTTGGGGGATATTGCAAGCAAATTCCATCTTGTATGCATAAAATTTGGTATCTACAAGTTTATGCCCCCAGGTTCCAGACAACATGCAGATGCCAACAGAACCATGCAATTCTTTTCTTTTGGTCGTTCCTGTAAGAAGTGCAAGCAAGAAGTTGTTTTACAAACTTGGCAAATGAATTAAGGGACAATTTCCATCAGAGAAAGTCCCCAACTCACATCAGTTTCAAATAGTGCAAAAGCCTTAACAGAACGCTCAGTAACTGACAAGACTCCAAGAGACTTGCATGTGGAAAACTTCAGAACCCAAATGTTACAATTTTCAGTAGAACTTGAGAAGATAAAAGTTGTCACTAATTTCGGAATATAGCCTTCTAGAAACGCAAAGGGGGACAATTTAGGCCTGTCCCTTTAAATCGTAAATTTGTAAACTAAAAGCGTTCTTGATTTTTGGTAAAGCAGCATAATTCTCACTCTTATTTGGCAAAAAGAACAAACATTAAGAACAAACAGATGCACAATTTTTAGGCAAGAAGACACTTTTGACGTAAGACATACTTTTGGTGGAACGTGGAATCAACAATATTTAGTAAATTTAATCAACAATATAGTTTATAGTAAGCAACTAAGCCGAGTATTGTATCACCATTGCATGCAGAAACAAAGCCAAATCTTGAAAAATATCCAATGCTACCCTAGTTTTATACATATACCTGCCCCTGGATTTGAAACTTTGGAAATTGCTGCTCCTGAATTTGATACATTCGAAATCATTTTGGCATCGTTTTTTGGTGAGTCTTCAATATTAGGAAGGAGCCGATCGTCAAGAGCCCCCATCATGTGCAACTTCTTACATGCATCCAAGCAAACAAGCTGCTTTGATAAATGTGAGTTGCGAGCCTCAGGACCAATGATAGTTTGTAAGGCTGCATTGGGAGGCAGGGTGAGTTTACATTTACGTGAGCTTCCCTGTGGCAGGTACTCAAATTTCGGCTTCGGGGTGAAGTATCTGCATAAATTGAAACAAAGTTAGACTGATGTCTTGCGTCAGTAATAAAAGTGCAACATTTTCAGGAACTGAAACGAAACAATCAGAAATTCCCTAGTAAATTTAGAACAATGGGTAGGATAGGGAAGGGGGGAAATGCATCAAAGCCCACAATGTTTGAAATTTTACAGCTACAACGCACTAAATATGGAATTTTTTCGATCTGTGAAAAATTCAATCAAAAATACGTCACTGCGTGCATTACAATTTCAACTTTGTTTTATGAAAGAAAGGAAATTTTGTAAGTAGGATTCACATATTTCATCTTTATTTTCCTAATTTAGTTTTAGCATTATCTTTCCTCAACTGTAGCTTACATATACTTCAGGGATTTCGTATTGTTATTAACTGTTTCCTTACATAGCTAGCAGAATGGATTTAATATTGGGTGTAATTTCCACGTACAGAACTGAGTTACTTATTAATAGAATGTCCCACAAGGGTGAGGAATTCAGCCAATTTCATAGAATTTCTAATGGATTCCAAACGTGCAGTTGGTGAAGCATTGGGGCCTTACGTTCGAATTTTAAAAAGTTGCAGGCACATGGCACAAAAAGCATTTTGGAAGGGCTTTGACACAATTTTCATCAAAAACAATTAAGTCAAAAACTGTTACTGTCAAACCGTTACACACCTTAAAAGTTGAAACTATACCACCACCACCCACCAAAGTTTTAGGCTCAATGCCCTAAGTTGTACCTGTCTAACATAAGTTCTCACCCAAAAAGAAAACAGACAAAAAGGGGGGGAAAAAAAAGACATACTTGTCTCCCGGAAGTTTGTCACAATATCTATGAATAAGACTGATGCTGGAATCTGCCGTCACTGATGCCCCAGTTGCCTCAACCACATATGCAGGATGTGTTACATTTACAGTGCAAGCTTTTATTGGGCAGCTATTAGGGTCTCTGTTCAAGGCTGTGTTGGCCATAGAATGCTCGCTCCGTATAATATAGGCCATATGATCAATTTGTTTCCTGCTACCCCTGAAAACACAAACAGAGTTTGTTAGGCTTAAAGGCAATTTTTTCACTTGTTCAAGGACATTCTTAAAAGGTGTGTACCTCTCAAGCATGAGGATGTACCGAGATTCCATTTTGCGAGCTCTCCCACTCGACTGAATATAACTACGGACTGTTTTAGGTAAATCGAAGCGAATTACAGAGGAACATTGTGGTACATCAATTCCTTCCTCAACCACATCCGTAGAAAATAAAAGATTGACCTGCAATTCTTTTATTTGTCAAAATTTATATGGATAAAACAAGAAAAAATAAAAAAAAATAAAAAAAACCAAGAACGCTAGAATTTCAAGTAGAGAAAGATGCAATTTGTATATTAAAGGTATCACAAACATCTTACTTTCCCTGCACGGAAAGATTTTAGGATTTCTACTTGAGCTTTTGCTGGAAGTCCATCTACAGAAGAGTTGCTTCCAGTCAAATACGAAATGCCATAATGGGACAACTCCGGAATTTTCTTCAACACTCTATCAATTACTTTAGCAGCAATGATTCGTTCCACGAATATGATGCAAAGCACATCTTCATCTGTCCTGAAAACATAAAGACACTGTTTGACAATGGATTCTTCATACAAACAAAAAAACAAGGGACATACATACATTCCACACATGCGACTAATGAACACGCATATGAATTTGGTTTTGGTACCTGAATGGTTTTAATATATCAAGTAGCGCATGCAGTTTTGAAGATATTTGGCCTGTCGCTACAGCATCTGTGTCACTATTTACAACATCTAGAAGCTTCAAATGCTCTGCAAACACAGCAAGAATACAGATAACAGTTATAGGAAACTTGATTAATAGGAACAGTGTGAAACTTGGATATATAACAAGGCAAACCATAGATAATATGAAGTATCTCTCGCCATGAAATATACATTAGTTGGAAATGAGAAAAGTTACCGTGAGGTGCTGATTCTTCAATTGTTGACATAATCTCTTGAAGAAAATCTCCGTAGGCCTTGTATGATTCACAATCTTCTTGAACATTGGAAGAGTTCTTCTCTATGCAGATTTTAATAGCCTAAAACATAGTATAGTGATTTATATGCCCGAAATGGAGCTGGAAGAGTGATGAATTAATATTTTACTGAATAGCATAGTAGCTTCCACAGTTTTATGACATAAATACATAATGGAGGGAAAAAAGAACAACATGTGATCTCTTATTATATCATAACTTTACAACTTTACCCACACAATAGATGGACATATACTAAAAGGTAGCAAAATAGTGTCAGGCAAAACTTATTTATTGTGAAGGACTTCAAGGCAATTGTTGACAGAGGGAGTAAGTCGCAGGTTAGTGAAACACGAAATTGCTCTCAAAATTTCAAAGTTAAGGGGGCATATCTCACAAATGTAAACTTTCTCGTTTTGGGTGGGTGGAGGTTGTGGCAATGTTCCACAAAAGGATGAAAATGTTGTCAGGAAACTCCCTTTATTTACTGACCAGTCACACGTGTAAAAGCAGACTTAAACTTCAGTTCGAAATTGAGTGGCAACTTAATATAGCTGAAGTGTGAGTTCAGATTCTTGCTGTTTAGGCAATAGCTACCGTTCACATTGTACTCGTACCTCATAAGCACATATACGCCCAAGATTTTGAAGGCAAAACAATACTTTTGAATGAACCTTTGCCAATCTTTCCCGCAACGTCTTTGATTTATCACCTGAGCCAGTTGGCCATCTATTCTCCAAGCCAAGCAAAATCTCATCAAACTGTAAAGAGGTACGAAGAGTCAAGCATGAAGCCAGACAAAATCTCATCAAACTGTAAAGAGGTACTAAGAGTCAAGTATGAAGCTTTATGTTAACTGTGGCATTAAAAATCATGCATGGTAATTTAAGCTGGCATTTTACAGCAGTAACTGTTATTCTTAAAATGAACAAATTAACAAGATGCCTAGAATTTATATGCTAAAGAAAACATATTTATGATGTGATACCCTAAAGTCGTGGGAAACTTCCAGAGAGCTCACTTCTTACTTTTTCTCAGGCTTGATAGACTTGTTTAATTGACAAGACATTGACATTTCTAACAGTATAGAGTACATGAAAACCAACAAGAATCTTTAAGGGCAACAAGGTAGTGGGATTATTTGGCAAATATGTACTGGAAGAAAAAAGACCTCGGAGCTTTTGTACTTTACAATCACTAGGGCAACTATTTTCAAGTGTTTTTTTACTTCCCGAGCTTTCAGCACACTCCCGCAGTCTGTTTCTTCTACTATTGTTTATTTTCATCTGGAGAATGAGAATAATGTATGTACTCATATCGAATGGTTCAGAATCTTCAGATCATATAAGTTACCTTGGACAATGAACAATCTAGTTTTGATGTCATTTCTGAATCCAGAGGTAGCAACGGATCATAAAATCTGCACATCTGATCAAGTGAGGCTACATAATTCTCTAGTTCTTGCCTGTTTTCTATCGTATAAACCTGCACAGCCAAATATAAAATAAATTAAAAAATCACTAGTCTTGCTACACTGAACTTTCAATAATGCAAAAGTCAAACTCGTGCGATTCAGAAACGCCACCTGGGCATCCAGGAGAGATTCGAGTTCTACGATTTGCGCCTCGGATTCTTTCATGGACGAGACACCTAATGACCAGAGACATGTGAGATGATCGGTACACGTACACATGCAGTTCAGGAGAAAGTACAAGTATCTATTCAAATGGGACTTTCTCCAACTTACCTCATCTATAAGCGAATCAATAAAGATCGAAAACTTATAAAATTATTGTGGGGCATGGCTTACCTTTCTTAATCACCGGTGAAGCAGTCATACCAAATATCTTGGGTTTGGTTGCACAGGTTTGGTAAAATTCCTTCACATTAAAGAAATGTATGAGTTCCTTGTACATGCAATACAGCAACTAAACAAAAAGTTAAGAGAAAATACACAAAGTTAACCTTCATTATTTTTGCATACGGATGGTTCCCAGAAGCACGGTGACATTCATCCAGTATGATGAAGGAGAAGTTTTCGACTTTTAAGTATGCCTTCCTCAAAACATCCAACAGAATTTGAGGAGTCATGACCAACACCTAACAGGACCGTAACACAAGTTCAAAAGAAGAAAAATAACATAGTTTGGCATGAACTGATTTTAGTCAAATTGAATGAGATAATCATGGATCAACTGACATCATGGTCATGGGCTTGCTTCTCCCAATCTTTTGAATTCCAATCGTCAACCCCTTTAGCACCATAGAAATCCTCCACATCAAGTTCTGTATGCGATTTTATCTCTTTGCATTGCTGCAATTTTCCAACAACTAAACCAAATTTAGTTTTTTGCAGCAGTTATACAGTCTCAGTAAACTGACCCATAGACACACAGTAAAAGTCAGAATTACACCAATTAGCAGTCAGTAACAGAGCCGAGAATTTCATGTTCACACCCACTTTTCATACTATGATATAGGCCATTAGGCCAGAAGGGATGCTAACACGATATGAAGGGGCATGTCTATACTTTCTAAAAAGATCACATTTCACAAAACAGCTTGTAATTCTGGAAACATAGAGATACAATACAACCAAGGTTAACTTCCTCACAACTAGCCCGGTTCGATACAAGAGAATAAAGAGCAAATGGAAGCAACAAACATCAAGAAATCCATACATAATTACACCACATAAAAAAAACATGCCTGCTGTACAAGATGTACAGTTGGAGCCAAGAAAGCAATCAACTTTTTCTCCCCATTGTGAATTTTGAGAGCCTTTCCGATTTCCCTAATCATCATCACAGCAATCATCGTCTTTCCAGCTCCAGTTTCCAGCACTGCTATAGTATTTCTCCTCATTGCCACCTCAAACACTTTCAATTGATAGCTACATTGCATTTGCATGCCAATAAAACCAACAAGAACTTAATCCCCAAAATTCCAAATAAATCCAATCACCAGTTAAAATCACAAAACACTTCACAAGAATTCAGTAAACGCAAAAACTAATCAAATTCATAAAATCAACATACTCTCTTGGTACGAAAGAAGTCTCTGTATTCATCGGTTCTAATTCGGTCTCGGGCGAATTCAAACCGTCAGACTTTCTCTTCAATAAGTTTTCAATGTTTCCTCTTCAGTGTCCATGGCTTAACTTCTTCTTCTTCTTCTTTTTGGTGATCACACGAGAAAGATGGGGAAAAAGCAAATAGAGAAAAGCTAAGTGCCTTTTGTAGAATGTATGACAACTTTCTACGTAGGAAATATCTTGTGGAATGTATATGACAACTTTCTACATAAAAATCTCTTCTGCTTTAATTTTTTTGGGTGCAAGAATCTATGTGAATTAACAAAAAAAATCAAGAGGTTTTTCAGAAAGAAAAAAGGGAATATAAGATTTTTGGTTGGTTTTAGAGACGGAAACTATCAGAATGAACGCGGAAACATAAACAGATAAAACTAACCATTGGTGAATTGAAGAACACTAGAACTTGTGAAACTTTCTTGTATTGCAACTGCAAATAATTTACAATGAATTGAGCTGAAAACTTACTCCTAACAATCTGAAGAACACTACTATATATAGACAACAAGTAACAAAGTAATTGGATTAAACACCT